>PVKA01034443.1:0-23458 GCA_004027165.1 Ctenomys sociabilis
GTGCGAATATATGTTTGTTCATGAACTCTTTACCTACCCCTATGTCTTCAAGAGTTCCTCCTACTTTCTCTTCCAGGAGATTGAGTGTTTCTGTTTTAACGTTTAGATCTTCAATCCATTTTGACTTTAACTTAGTGCATGGTGATAGAGCTGGGTCAATTTTTAGTTTTCGGCATGTAGAAAGCCATGTTTTCCAGCATTTTTAGTGGTATGAAAGATAGGTGTATCATGGATTTGTGGTTGATCTGGGGACCAAGTATAGTCTAATGCCTTTGCATTTTAAATTGACGTAAGGGCCAGGGAGATGGCTCAGTAGAATAAGTGCTTCCCTGGCAAGTGCAAGGGCCTGAGTTTAATCCCAGGTTCTGCCAAAAAATAAATATAAAAATAAATAAATTGACATAAAAGGGAAGGGTGTGATGATTACACTGTCTTGTTAACCTGACCACATGAGAAGTGGTCAGGGCATTGGTATAGAGCATTGCTGGATGCATCTACACGGAGCACAGGGAAATGACTTGGTAGCACTGGCGTTGCTGTCTACTCTTCTGCTCTCTGCCCTCCAGCACTGTTTCTCCGCTCTGTTTCCCCATTTCTTTGATCCAAGCACCTAGCGCTGCTCGGCCACCGCTGTCCACCATGAAGCTCCTGCCTTGCAGCTGGCCAGATGTGGACTGAATCCCTGCTGCTCTGAATCAGCTGCACGCCTGCCCACTGGAGTTGTCAGAGTGAGCGACTGCATCCCAGCAAAGGGCAAGCTGACCAGTACAGACAAATAATTTCTGTATAAATTTTAGGATTTCAGAATCTGTCTTTTTTTATTTATAAAAATAACTGATATGATTCAATCTTAATTTTGTGGGGATATGTTTTGTAGACTAACCTAAAATCTATCCTGGAGCAGATGCTCTTATTAGATCAAATGCGTTGCATATATCTGTTTTATTTGATGTGCAATATTATTTAAGTTCGCTTCCTTTTTAGTAGTTCATGTAGCTGCCTTAGCAATTGTTGCTCCTAAGGCATGAAGTTGGATGTGGCAGCACATGCCCACAATCCTAGCATTTGGGAGCCTGAGTCAGGAGGATCTTCGCAAGTTTGAGACAAGCCTGCCTAGAGAGAGAGCTCGAGGCCAGCCTGAGCTGCACAGTCAGACCCTGTCTCAGAAAAAAAAAAAAAAAAAAAAAGACATGAGCATCCCCTACAATGTATCTACATTTCAATTTCTCCTTTGAGTTTTGTTAATATTCATTGTGTATATTTAGAGCTTCGATTGTTAAGTACGTATGTATTCATTATCAGACACTCTTGATGATATAGTGACTATCTTTTATGATATATTTTAACTGAGACTATTTTAGGTTGGTAATTGCATGGGACACCATTTTTCACATCTTCAATTTTGGTCAATGTATGTCCTTAAGGATAAAATCACTTTTTTAAGACAATGCAGTAAAACTGTGGACTACAATGTGTTCTGTGAACATTATTCAAGATGGGCAAGCAGTTCAAACAAATTTCAAGCTGGTAAGCACATGGTGGATGTCTTGTAATGCAAGTAGCACCAGGCGCCAAATATCAAGCGATGCCAGCTGAGCCAGTGCTCTCTCTCCTGTCTTTCTCTTTCTGTCTCCCTTTCTGTTTGCCTCTGTCTGTCTGTCTGTCTTTGTCTCTATCTCTGTGTCTCTGTCTTCCTGTGTCTCTCTTTCTTCTATCTCTGTCTCTGTCTTTCTCTGTATCTCTGTCTCAGTCTCTATCTCTGTCTGTCACTGTCTCTGTCACTGTTACTGTCTCTGTCTCTGTGTCTGTCTCTGACTCTGACTATGTCTCTGTCGCTGTCTCTCTCTCAGAATTGGGGTGATCATCTCCCAACATCAACTTAGGAGATCTTGTCTGCAGAGGAGAAGATAAAAGGAGCCAAAGGGGAAGGCAATCATCACTTCAAATGAAATCAGGGATGTTTGTGTGTAAAAGGTGAGAAAGAGTAAAATTTTCTAGAAAATCACCTCTCAAATAAGGCTATAGCAGTGCAAATGATGAGTATTTTCAAGGAAATGCAGTGTCACATTTCTGTAAAATCATCAGAAGGTTTATATATTTATATATATATATATATATATATATATATATATATATATATATATATATATATTAGATTTTGTTCCTTTTGCATTTTTTATTGTTTGGTTTGTTTTTTTATTCATTTAGCCACTCCACATTTCTTGACTGGAGATTTTCTTCATTTACATTTAAAGGGGTGGTTCCAAGTGCTGTATTTTTGCTTTCTATTTTTTAACACCTTTATTCTTTTCTTGCTGTCTTCCCATGTAATTGCTGACTTTTTTGTAGGAGTATGCCTTGACTACTACGTGAGTCTTTCCTACATCTACTAGAAATATTTTCTCTTGTGGTCCCATAAAACTTACATTAAACATCTTAAGCAGCAACATTTTACAAAAATAGATAATAACTTCAGTTGGAATACAATTTTAATTCTTTTTCCACTCTCTCCACATCTTTGCTACTGATGCAACACTTTACTTTTTAAAAAAAATCTTTATTTGTTTCAATAAATAATCTTTAATTTATTTATTGGACACAGGGTTTCCTTACACAGCTTAGCCTCATAGTTCTACTCCTGTCTCAGCCTCCCCGGCACTGGGACTACAGGCATGCACCACCACGCCTGGTTTCAGTGGCCAGTTCAACATGGGGTGGTACAGCAGGAGGTATTTGGAATTGAACCTGGGTCCTTGTACTTGCCAGGAAGGCGTTAGACTGCCCAGCTATCTCCCTAACCCACTTTACATTATTTATGTCATGTATCGATGAACAAATCATTGTTGCTATAATTATTTTTAATGGTTCTGCCTTTCAAAATTTATTCTAGAATTAAATGTGATTTAATCACCAATAGTACATTTTGCAACACTATTAATTTGATTATATTCTTAAGTTTACAGTGAGTTGTATATTTTCAAGTTATTACTTTATCTTTTTTTATTTTATTTATTTATTTATTTTTATATTTTAGGGGAGGGTCTACAAAGGGTAGACTACTAGATTGGACTCACAGTGATCCACCTGTTTATAGCCTCCCAAGTGCTGGAATTATAGGCGCATGCCACCACACCACATTCTCAATTGCCTTCTCAGAGAGCCCAGGGCTGGGTGGGGGACAGCACAGCAGGCCCAGGATTGAACCTGCCCCTGTGTCTGCTTGAGGAGCTTTGATCCTCTGAGCTTTTTGTTTGTTTATTTTATTGAGAAACAAATAACAATGAGACAGTTTCAAAACTGATTAATAGGACAGTTTCAATGCTTAATACAATGTACATTGTTATCTTCTTAGTGGTTATCCATAGTACAAGAAACAGATAGGATATCCTATCCAAACACTATTAGTACAAATCTTTCTTATGCAAAAGAAGTTGTATATGTATCCTGACTATTCTGTATATACAAATACAAAATGGTCCTTCCTGTGTATCCCCTTTTTTTGTTTAGTCCTGTCAGAAATGGGCATTCCTTTGACATCTAAATACTGTTGGTGCATGAATTCAGCAAAAAAAAAGTCCAACACAGTCCAGCAGTCCACAATAGTAGTGGGTTATCCACAGCCATTGAGCTTTTTGGCTGGCCCTTACTTTTTCCTTTTTAAAAATTATTTATTTATTTATTCATTTATTTATTTGGTACAGCGTCTCGCCTTGCAGCTCAGACTCACAGTGATCTCCCTGTCTTGGCCTTCTCAGTGCTGGGATTACAGGAGTGCACCACCATGCCCCATTTTCAAGTTACTAGTTTATACTCTTTTATTTTAGCTTGAACGTCTTTCTTTCTTTTTTTCCCCTTAAGATAGTTATAGTGGTGAGGCACTTGCTCGGCTCTTCATATGTGGCAATATCTTTATCTCCCTTTTGGTTGTAAAGGACAGCGTTCCTAGAAGCATGTTCTTACTTGGCTTGACTTTCCTACCTGAGCTATGAACTTATCAATCCTGGCCTGCAGGGTGTCTGTTGAGAAGTTGACTGGCAGCCTTATGGCTTTTCCCTTGCTTTTGACAAGCTTTTCTTTTGGTACTTTCTAGATTCTGTCTTTTCTGTGACTTTCAATAACTTAATTATAATACTTCTTAGAAAATCTTTTTTGGGTTGTTCTTTGGTGTATTTGTATTTCAGAATCTGGGTGTCTGTCACTCACCTAAACCTGGTTGCTTTCAGCCATGACATTTTTTTAAACAACATTTTCTCACTTCCTCCTTTTGTTCTGTTCTGGAATTATTTATTTGCTTAATGGATGCTGGCTCCATTATGTCCCTTATGTTTTCTTCATACCTTTTTATTGCTTGTTTTTTTCCTGTCCCTCTAACTTCAAATGACTTAAGTTTGAAGTCACCAATTTCTTCCACATTATCAAGCCTGGTATTGAAACTCTCTGTTAATTTTTTAAATTCTGTTATTGTATTTTACAGCTCCAGGATTTTTCTTAATACTTTCCATTTTAATTAATAGTTCAATTAACATAGTTTTCATTTCTAATAAATAGTTATTCATGGATTTCCATTTAATTAGTAGTTTTAATAGTTTCCATTTTAAATTAAATTTTCATTTTACTCATGCATTGTTTTTCAAAACTTTTTAGTTGTTTTTGTGTATTTCCTTCCATCTCATTGAGTTTCTTTAAGGCAATACTTTTAAGTTCTTCGTGAAGCATCTATAGATTTTCATAGGGGGAGTGGCTCATGGAGATTTAGTAGTTTCTTTGGTCATGTTGTGTTTGCCTGATTCTTTGTTGTCCACGTAGCTTTGCATTGGTGTCTAGGAGAGAAATAATAACCCCATTTCCAGTCTTCACAGCACAGCTCAATGGTAAGGTCTTCTGTTGGCTTTCTGGGCTTGTTAGATGGTCACCAGGGCTGAAGTCCAATAGAGTTGGAAACAGATCTTGTAGCTGCTGCTGGGGCTGCAGTCAGTGTTTGTGTGTAGTAGAGTTATTGATGAGGGTTTGTCTGGGCATGACATGCTGTCTGGTTTCTAGGAAGACTCTGTTGCCTCTAGGAGACTGGTTCATAGGGACGGTGCTGGATCATAGGTAGGTCTCCTAATGGAATGCACACCAATGTGGTTCTTTACCCATCTTTAGCAATAGAAAGAGGTCACTGAGCTACTGAGTGTCTCTCTGGCAGGCTTGGACCAGGACTATCTCCATTACTTTTCTCATCTCTGAGACAAAATACTCAATACTCATAGCTAAATAGGGAGAGGCTTATTGGGGTCCCAGTTTGTAGAGGTTTCAGTCCATAAAAGGCTCCAAGACAGGGTAGCTTGGTAGAGGGGAATCAGAGAGAAAAACCAGTTTATGGCAAGCAGAAGACAGAAAAAGCAAGCAAGTGACCTTGATAGCACCTTTCTGGCCCTTTTACCATATCTGGGCTGCTCAGCACAGGCAGCACCCACCCTCTTAATCCTAATGCCCTTCAGCCTAGCATTGCACCATGAATCAACCCCAGAGTAATGTGCTTTAGATGCAGCTGCCTCTGAAATGCCCATCTATGTCTGCAAGGTTTTGTGGGGACACCTAGGCATGAGCCATAATGATGATTAAGAGAGGCTATAACTGAGTCACAGTTATAGTTTATAGCTGAGAGTGAGGCTCCTTTCCTGCTTCTGAGGCCATGGATGAAGGTGACTCTTGAGGGTTCTGGACAAATAGAATTGCTCTCTTTTCACAGTGAGAGAGTCTATAACCAAGTTACAAAGACTCATTTGGATACATTGCCAGGACAAAGGTTGCAGGATCTGTCACCTGAGGCATGGATGGACTGGTTCCTCCTTGCAATAGGCTCTGACTATAGCACATAGGTGAAATGGGTTTACAACTGGGGCCACAGAAAGTGAAGCACATTTCTGGTTCTTTACTACAGTCAGCAAACTTGCCATTTGGGTGTGAAGCTGCTTTTCATAAAAACAGCATTTTGCGGTCTTGGGCTATACCAGGATTTTGTAACCTCCCACATGAATCCCAAAGTTCCGAGTCATATCTGTATGGACAGCTACCAAGTTCATGTTGCTGTGGAGATCACTCTTGCTGTCATTGTGCAGAAAATGTTTCTGATTCAATTCCTTTGTCTTCTTTTCCATTCCAATCAATGTGGATCATTGATATATATATATATATTTTTTTTTTTCTCCATATCAAGTCTGCTCTCTGACATGTCTTCCTTTTTCATTGAAAAACAGCCCATGTCTGTAACTGAGCAGTTTCCCCAGCCTACTGCAGACCTATAAAACTTTGAGGGCCCACAGATATTAATTTTCCCTTTGCACTATCACAGTGTCTTTCAATCAAATCTGATGATAGTTTTCTTTACATCATAAATCTCTTATACTTCAAAAATTCAAGATGAAACTAAAGGACAATGCAGCTTACCCCAAAAAAAATCCCATCTACAAGTTTGTGAGAAGGGCTTCTGTTTACACATGAAATTTCTATAGGAGGGTGCCTTCCACAATATTAGAATCCTTTCTGTAAATGACAAAATAATAAAAATATAAATAAATACTTAAAAATGAAACAGTTAACTTTGGTAATGCTTTCTAAAAGTTAAATGAAAGGGAGCCTGGAGATTGAATGCTGAATTTTATGCATGAATCCTGATGAGATCTTTGATAAATGCTTTCCAAGGAGGGGCAGAATGGACTCCAGAGTAGGCATGCATAGGCATGAGTATGAGAAAAGAGATGAAGATCTCACATACAGACTATATTATGAAGAAGAGGAAACATGGATTTTATAGGAAATTATTAAATAAAAAATATTACTCTATGTTTGCATTGATGGAAATTATTTTGTAGGAATACAATCATTGAAAAAGTAAATCAAAACTCTGGCCTTATCTTTGCACATGGCCAGCCACTGTCTGAACAGTGAAGACTGCATAGAATGAGAGTTTTGGTGGAGCCCAGAAGCAGCTTGTGAGGGGAAGATGAAGTTCTTTTGTTTTTCTTTGTTTTTCTTTTTTGGAGAAAATGGGGATTGAACTCAGGCCCTTGAGGTTGCCAAGGAAGTGTTTATTCCACTAAGCCATCTCCCTGGCCCTTGGAAGATGAAGTCCTACTGTAATGGCTTTCATTCTTTTCAGTTAATATGAAAAGCTAAGTCACATGGTATTATTGGTGTAAAAATGTGCTATACGAAATACATATAAACTACATGTTTTTATAGAGAATATTTGGCCTCATGGCCTACTTGCCTATTTATTAGACCTGAAGTCACATCTCAGATTTGCTTGGTAACTCTTGAGTGCATCTGTGTTGTTCTCCAGCCATATTTGGATACTCACATGCGAATGTACTGCAGTAGTAGAGTTAGCTTGTGAGGTAGAAGAGTCACCCAGTGAGGTGAGGCGGAAGGGAAAGTATAGAGCACTGGCTTGTGATGCATAGCAATGACTACATGGTAGCCAGTTAAGATCAGTAAAATAACCCTCTACTATTATAGACTACTGGACTGTATTAGAGTACTTTGCTGAATTCATGCACCTACAATATACGAAAGGCAATGGAATACCCATCTCTGACAAAAGTAAACAAAATGGGGATATAAGTGAAGGACCATTTTGTAGTGAAAACAATATATGTAGATGCAAAATAGCATAGATACACAGCTACTTTCTCTTAGTTCAATAAGAAGAAAGTTTGAACTAATAGTGTTTAGAAAACATATCCTGTCTGTATCTTATGCTATAAATAACTACTACAAAGACAACAATATGTAATGTATTAATTATTGGAACTGTGTTACTAACCTGTTTTGAAACTGTCTCATTGCTACTTCTTTCTCAATAAAATTAATGTTAAAAAAAGAAAGATCACTGTTTGTTGTAGTCAGGGCATACGGGGGGAATAGATTTAATACAGGATTCATAATTCATAAGAATATTTTGTGGTATTCACCCAGTCAAATGCAGATGAGTGATAGAAATCTGTGCACACGTTAGGAACGCAAGGAATCCAGCTGAGGGCCTGGATCCCATACCAAAGTCTTTCAAGAGTCCAGCTGGAGGCCTAGATAATGTCCATGAAAATCTGTACTGAGGATCTGCCCTGTGAAGGCCTAATGATCAGTGGAAAACTCTGGAAAGCCTGTGCCAGTGAGATGTAGGATCTGTGCCGGCAGCCTGAAGGACGTGCATAGGAGCCAGGAAGTGATGCTCAGCACTCCCTGAAGGAAGCACAGATGTCCTCCGCAGGTGGAAAGACCCAAGCTCCTCTCAGGGTGAGACTGGCTGAGTAGATATCAGGAAATCCAGAATGGCAAACTTCTGCAGAAGAATCAACAGCACACCATCTTCCCCTCTAGCTCTCCTTTTATGCTGTTGACCATAGTACACAGTAGGCCTTCTGCACCTAGAGCCACACTGATTCAGTTCAACTGGGTGTTATGAGTTCACCATTAGTTAATCTACCACACTATTATATTACCATTTATACTGTCGTGTTGTCTCTTATCACCTATTCATAATAACATCCTTCATCTTAAATGAGTTAAACATAGATTACAAACTTTAAAAATTTGAGGTTGCCACTCAAATGCAACACTATGTTTTTCTTTTATTAGTTACGTGGCATACCATAGTAAAGAAGATCTTACATTGATCTTCCTCAAGGGACAAGCAGAACAATTGTATAGCTGGGCATTTTATCTCTTGTTTCAATTATATATAAATGAAACATAAGGAAGGCAATAATTTTCCTGGTTCCACACCTAATAAAAGTTATTTGTCAATTTTTTCCAAGTTGCATTCCATCTCCAACACACATAGATAAAAGCCCTAGCCAAAACTGAGAGTATTGGTTTTGAGAAGACTACTAGATTATCCATCCCATGTTATTTTTTTAAAAGAAAAAAATGCAGAAATTATTTTCAATTTACTGACAAAATTAGTTGAAAACCTCCATTATCATCATATGGGACAGCAGATTCTCTGGTCAGACCAGATGTTATAGAAACAAGAGCCATGACAATTGTGTAAAGGAGCAGCCAAGCACATAATTTGTCCCAGAAGGAATTCCTGAGAAAGACACTGCCATAGGCCTTGTCAAAAAGACCAGAAAGTCCACCCATTGTCTTCTGAGAGCACCACCCAGGGACAAGCTGTCAGATCCCCTGGAATCAGCTGGGCTGCGTCCATGTTATTGACTGCTGCCTTGAGCCAGCCCTCTATATCCATGCCGCTGAAGATTGGGCAGCACCTTACCTCGTCGTTCCTCTGAAAGGCTAGAAGGAACGCAGAACTGTTTCTCAGACCATCTGGGAATTGTGTCCCCCTTGCTGAATTAATGGAAGAACTTGAAAGATCACTGAAGCAACAAGTTGAGGCAAGCTATTTCCTGAGTAGTACGGTAAATCCTATTCTGTGATGGGCAGAAAGTAATAAAATTGATTCTATGTAAAGACTCTGGAACCAGAGAGTTGCAGCAATGTTCTACTGAACTCACAGAATGAAAAGACTGGACAGAGGAGAGTTTATTGGCTTCTGACATCCTCAGGGGTGTAGATGATGGTGCTGGTCCCAGTAGAACATTACTTCCCAAAGTATCGATGCTTCGCAGTGCTCTCAGAGTCCTCGGGGTGGACTATGGCATCTTCAACATTCCTGGAGAAGCCAGTCTGGGTTACTACACTAGTCTAGGTGACCCACCCATTGGCAGCTTTATTATAACCCTAGGGAAGAATTGCAAATGGGTCCTGTTTACAGTGCAGCCATTCAAGAAAGCTGGATTTGCTTCACAAATAAATAAAACCCTCTTCCCCTGGAAAGTGTTTGCCATATGTTTATTTTTTCCCTCATAAGAAGTAATTGATGGTCAACAGAAAGCTTTCTATGTTGGACAAAGAGGAATTTTATGTTCTGCTTCTATGGTTGCTTTGAACATCAAGGTTGGCTTCTCTCAGGGGGTGTCACTAACCACCAGCAGCCTGCTCCTTCCACTTCTGATGTGCAGTTAACTTTTCAAACTTAGAATTGTATGTTGAGCTGAACAGATGAAAGTTGTTCTACCTACTAAACATCATCCATCATGCAGTGATCACTGATGTATCATAGGTATTTCTCACCTGGATTTTTATGTTCTTTTCTCCAGACTCACATCAGTTTAGTCTATCCTCCACATCATCAACAGCTTTATTTTACTGAAATTCACCCTGTGCTCCAAATTCCTTGCTGGTCCCATTCTAGTACATTTTCTGACTACACCCTATTTCAAGATCCATTTTTTCCCATTTACTTCTATTCTCTATCTGACCTGATTATGCAATAAGTGATGTTATTAAAAATGCATGTTCTATTCTATGCCTTTTTCCAAATTGCATTTGACCCCTATACAAACAATTCTTTTGCAGTGTCTCATCTCAAATTCTCTAGCATCTTTTTATTTTGTCTAGGCTTTACTTTCTTGACAAAAATTTACATCTCCTTCACTTATGTTTCCTTAACTGTTTATACTTACACTTGTATATGTGTGTGTATATGTTCTTTATGTATTGTGAGTATTGGATTACATGTTGTTGTTTTGGAATTCTCAATTCCCTTGATAGTACTTGATAAACTGAATTCATACAAGTCACAAAATATTGTAAAAAGCACGTGAACATTTTTGGGTTTTGTCAGTATTTACTTGTATTTGTTTTTAAAATCAGTAATACAAAACAAAAATATAAACAATAAGCAAAAGCCTGCCAAACTAAGATTTGCACTAATAGTGTTTGGACAGGATATCCTGTCTGCTTCTTGTACTATGGATAGCCACTAGGAAGATAACAATGTAAAAAGTGTTAATTATTGAAACTGTACTATATTTCAGGTTTTAAAATAAGATAGGTATACAGCTACATTCTCTTAATTCATTGAGTAGAGGCATCTGCTCTAATAGTGTTTGTAAATAGAATATCCTGTATGCACCTTGTACAACAAAAGAACACTATGAAAACAATATGCAATGTATTAATTATTGAATCTTTCCTCCTAATTTGATTTGAAATTGTCTCATTGCTATTTGTCCTTCAATAAAATTATGGAAAATAAAAATAAAAAAATAAACGTTTAAATATTTTAAAAATAAATAAATTAATATTATTATGTCAAATATTCTTTCAATAAATAAAAATGTTATGTTTAATATTATGATGTTATGCCTAACTCCAATTATCTCTGCAAAAGAGATTGTCGTGGGGCTGGCCAAATAGCTCAATGAATTAAAGCGTCAGCTTAGGCAGACAAAATGGCCTGGGTTTGATCCTTAGTGTACAGTGCCGGCCTCATCCCCAGGGCACACAGGGCATAGTGGCACACACCTGTAATCTCAGCTCTTGGGAGACTGAACACAGATGGATCTCTAGGAGTCTGATCTACATAGTGAGACCCTATAGAACCTCTAGACCCTGTGCTAAAATACTTAAAAAAAACAGAAATTGCTCTCATAGATGTGATTCGATCTACACTTTTATATTTTTTCTGATGTTTATATATATATATATGTATATATATATACATATATATATATATATAGCAAAAGTAAATTCTATTCTTATGTATTTTTTAAATATGCATAAGTGCTATTATACTGTAGGAATTCTTTTGCAATTTGTTTTCATACATACTAATGTAAATGTCAATTATATTGCCTAAATTAATTATTTTCACGGATATCTTCAAAAATCGCAACCAATTTAGCCATTCTTTAATCAAAGGGAAACTTCCGAAATTTTTGTTTTACAATCAACAGTTCAGTGAAATTTCTTATAGAAGTATACTTGGAAGATTCATTCTAGGAGTTATACCTGGAAATGAAGTTGTCACATCATTTTATGACATAGTAAGTGAACTGAAATTCCTCAAGGGCATTGCATCTGGGTTCCAGCAGTTTACCCCACAGCAGGAGGACAACTCAGAGGAAGAAATCAGATTGTCAGACGGGAAGCTGAAGAGCCGTTCAGGACGTGGGCCCAAGCTTTTACTGTAGCTCCCTTGGGAGCACTCAGAAGATCCCACAAGGGCTGCCTAATTCCCTTCTGAGGGCAGCTTTTTTGTAGGCCTAAGGACAGAACAGTGGAACCCACCTCCTAAAGGTCTCAAACCATTTCTCAAAATTGCCTGAGGACTGAGTTTACATCATGAGAATACTTATAGAGTCCACACAAAATGTATCTAAGCTGTAGCGAGCATTTTATAAGCTAGAAGTTTGATAAATAGCTGAATATCTATAATCACTGATCCAGTCACAGTAGCACTGCTCCAGTTTTGGTCAATCTTACGGCTACTCATACATCCTTCTAACATTCTGGCTCATAAGCAGAAACCACTCGGATTTGACGCCATGCAATTCTTCCCTGGGAATCATAGCTCCAGAAATACTCCGTATTTGGTTTCAGTGATTTGAGCACTTTGTCTCTGGCTCACTGGCATTGGAAAAGTACTGAAGAGATTATTTTTCTGTTTTCTTCTACTAATCCTCTACTCTGTACTGATCATAGATGATTATTTTATATAACCCTTAATGCTCCTTTCCTAAATAATCTGAGACCAAGTGGCTATCAACAACCATGGCTGACTGGATCCTTTGTCTTTAGCCTTCATAAGTGAACAGATTCGTTCTGATATTTTCCCTGAGGCCTCATTTCCAGTTCCTACCTGGTCTGCCCTCCCCTGCCAAGAACCACGGGGTAGTCCTATACATGCCTGCCAAGCCCCTTTCCTGCCCTAACAGGCCTCTAGTCGTTCTACTTTTTTTGATGTTGCCCAATAGCCTTTCCTTAACCATAATCTGCCAGTCTTCCTCTAATGTGCTGAGTCATATTTTTCTCAGTGTCTGTTCTGTGGAGCTTCTGGGCCATGGATCAGGAACAAGATTCTCTGTGCTGCCTCCACCCATCCAGAGTCATCAGCAGAATCTGTGGAACCTGGTGTGTCCACCCCACAAAACTCCAGAGGGACTCATGAACTGGCATTCAAAACCACGATGACTTCCAAGAGTGTTGGCCTTTTAACACCTGGATTAAAAATGTGGGTGGAGAGCATATTTTATGATTCATCAGGACAGACACTCCCTGGGGAAGCTAAAACCACAAGTAGACAAGTTTCCTCCTACCTGCCATAGCCACAGTCCCTACAAAGCCTTCTCTGTGTTTCCCTGTCCTACTTGTCCCACTTTTCTTTCCATCAACACCATTTCCACCACAGAGGGATCTAGGACCAACTGCAGCAATATTGTGGTTGAGTTTTAAATGGTGATCCAAGCTATGAGCTTACTACCCTGGCTAAACATTACAATCACTAGGGAATTTTAAAAAATATTTCACCAGTGCCCACATATCTCTCTTTATGATCAGATTTTAATGTCCTAGTGGAGATGAGCTATATTTTTTTCATTATCCTCTCTTCTCCAGGTGATTCTAATAAAGCACAGCATTGAGAATTGAGAACAGAAAACCACCTAAAATATACAGTTTAGCACATAAATTCATGTGACTCCAGGCAACTCTAGCCAAGAAAGTGAAGTTTAAATGATTTTATTGTTTGTTTCAAGAACTGCCCCCTTGCATCTATTTATCTAAACAACTTTGCTTACCCCAGTTCACTGGAAAATGCTCAGCTAAAGTTGCTTTGCCCTTTAAGCCTCAGAAACTCTCACTTCACTATATCCATAGACTCTAGACTATGATGTTACAAATATGTTCAGTCCAAAGTTAATTCCAAGTATTGAAAGATTCATCCTTAGTTATCTAAATCATCAGATTCCTTCTTCCCCTTTAAGATGCTGCTAAAATTAGCAAAGCACGGATCTCTTTTATTGTGGAAGAAATAAATTTTGAGGTGATTACAGGAGGTTATTTTGATGTCCAGGAAGTTACTTTGGTGTTATTTTTAGAAGTCAGCAAAGCACATTCTGTGCAGGCATCAGCCCTGGGCACTCTGAGCTGGCCACCGAGACCCAACTAGTGTTGCACACCTATATCCCCAGTGCTGGTGAGGCTGAAAACATGAGGATCACTACAAGTCTGATCCATGCAGTAAGAACCTGTACCAATACATAAAAGAAAAAAAAAAAAAAAAGAAGAAGTCAGCAAGAGATAGAAGCACTCAACTGGCCAGTTTAGTTGTCTCTCTAGTTGTTCTTCTGGTTGTTCTGTTGGCAGCACTAGATGCTAGACCTTAGAAATCCTCATGTAAACCCAGAAATCATGGCCACACTGGACTATCTGCCAAGAAAACTGGGTAGCAAAGAGGCATTGGAATAAAAATGCCTGGAGAAGAACCATGGAGGAAATGGGATGCATTTAGGGTAGACTCCTCAGCAGTCAACACTTCGGCTCTATATTCCATGGCACTTGCATAGAATATTATGGTTTGTGTTTTTAGCTACTTAATTTATTAGCTCTATAGGAAGCCCCACTTACCAAGTATGGCTATATTAGAAGAAAAAATCAACCCCTCTTCCTTCTATACAGGTAGAATAGAGTAGTGGTTGTGTTTCTAAGGATTTGGCTACCTTCCATGAGAACATAAGGTGTATTTTGTTTTTCTGAGTCATGGGACTCCATTTGATTGGACCATTAAAGTCTTTCTGATTAGTCATTAGGTGCAGAAGAGACAAAAACCTAAATGAAAGTTTCTGAAGGAGAAATCCTAAAGGAGATATATCATAAAGCAGAAAAGAGGAGCTGGGGAGATAGCTCAGTGGAATAAGTACTTGCCTGGCAAGCACAAGGTAATGAGTTCAATCCCCAGTTCTGAAAAAAAAAAAAAAAGAAGCAGAAAGCAAGCTACAATGTTCTGTGGTGAATACTATATTCACATAAATATAACATTCTTCAAACTTTTCCATAACAATATGAGTGTGCCTCACCTGGTAAGCCAGGGATTGAGTCGCTCAGCACTGGACTTGGACTGTATTGTTACATCCCAAATTGATGAACATGCTTCAAAGCATCTTGAGGATTATTATCTACCTATCCAATTTTTAAAAATAATTAATTTCATTACTTGAAAGCAACATTTAATACTAGAATAATAACAGTGTTTTGTTGGCATAAGGCTAAAACTTTTTAAGTACTTTGTAAATATTGCAAAGTAAAAGGAAAATGCAGGAACCTCTACTGCAGTAATAATTAAACAGATGCCTTATTTTGCACTGAAGGCCAGTGCTGACTAATTGTCCCAGAGCCACCCAGCATGCTGAAGGCAGAATCTGTCTTATTTGCAAAATTCTTAGGGTGGTTTGTCGTATCAGCATGGAAGTAGGCAGCAAAAGGATCCATAGAAGAACTTATCAGAAGTCCCGATGCAGCTTTTACCACAGTTCTGAGAACCATGTTAGAGAAAGGCATGCATGAAGAATCATGAGCGCTGAGGTCATTTTATTTTTTGTGGCTCAAAAAAAAATTGGAAATGCTTCAGATATTATATAGTTATATAAATGGAACAGTTCAGCATAAAAGAATAAAGAAGCAAAACACTATTGTTTTCTCTTAATGATTATAATGGTCTTTGGCCTCTGCCTTCTACAATTGCAAAAGTATCCATTTGAGAAATTATATCATTTTAATGTCAAGTAACTTAATTTTCCTTTTGTTTGATTGTTTTCCTTTCTCATCATTGCATTATTTTTAAAAATGAATTTAATGAATCTTTTGTGAGTCAAGAAAAAAACTAATATAGGTGTGTATTTCTCTATTTATTATAGTCTTTATCCACACTTACATAGCTACAAAGAAACTCAAGATCTTAAAAATTTTTTAAATACTAAAATGTTTAAAAATACTAAACATGTTAATACTTAATAGTTTCATAAACTAAATAATTTACTCAATTACAAATTTCCATTTTTTTTTCTTTTGAGTGCTAGAAAATAATGAAAAGCTAGAAATACCCCAATAGCAATAGGGAGCCACTGGCTTCTATTATTTTTTAGAATAATATTTTTTCAATAAATTGTCCAGATGGAAAAAGTTACAAAAAATCTTTGCTTTTCTTTCAGAACACAGCTAGTAACATTAAGCATCTAGCAGCATGTAATGCTTTCTTATTCTGTTTTTGTTACAAATTCTTCTGGCTGTAATAGGAAAATATTGGCGCAGTTATGTGTAAACTGCAAATATCTGCTTTGTGAGCGCTTTCAGAGAGATATTTGTTATGCACACTTTCTTCATTTATTAGAGTATTTCAGCAAAGTTGATCACCCAGGGATAATGGTGAGAAGACTGCTCCATTTATTTTTGAATATGTGGCTGGCCCCTCTGTATTGTCCATTTGATTACCCCTGAGTCATGTGAAATGCTTGAAAAAACAAGAAGAAATATAGACAAAGCTCTCAGGTTTAAGTGACTGTGGGTACAGGGAGACACATATGTGTGACTCTTCTTTGTAGGAATCAGAGACCTAAATTTTCCAACAGAATTCCTTTGAGAATACTTAAAAGTTGTACTTACCACTGAAAGGATGAATTGAGAAAGATCTCTTAAAGAAATGCCAGTTGATTTGAATTTGTAAGATAAAAGTTCACAGTAACAATTAAGACAATGTTCTTACTTTCAATCAGACATGCTTGAAGTCTTTCTATATATTAACTGATTAAATGTTCATGACAAGCCTATGAGTTAATTGATATTATTATCCTATCACCTCATTGAATTCTCATTTTAAATGTGAGGAAATTGCAGTACTTAAGTAATTTACCTTTTTTTCACTTGGTCCATTGACCCAAGTATTAGAATGAGATTCTTCCCTGCTTCCTTTATGAGTGAAGGGTGAAAAAACAAGACTTGCCTTCCCATCAGTGTGCTTTTGTGTGTGCAATGATTTCTCATCTATGTGAAGTGGGATCAGATTTGAGAAAAATTTTCTTCAGAAATATGTTTTTGGACCATTCTGTACTTGTATATACAGAATAGTTAGGATAAATATCCAGCTACTTTTATGTAATTCTATGAGAAGAAAGACTTGCATTAATAGTGTTTAGGCAGGATATCCTGTCTGCTTCTTGTACTATGGATAACCACTAGGAAGATAACAATGTAAAAAGTACTAATTATTGAAACTGTACTATAATTCAGCTTTGCAAAAAAAAGTTTCCTCAATCCCGCCCATGCCTGCCCAGCCTGAGAGACCCACCTGAGACAGCGGGACCAACTCTGCCATCTTCCTTGATCCTGCCCACGCCCGGCCAGCCCCAGAGACCATCATGAGACAGTGGGGCCAAATCCGGCGGCCTCCTGGATCCCACCCAAAGCTCTCCCAGTGAGTGGAAATTTGCACCACTCAGCAGGCTTCCCAGATCAGTGAGAGTATGGTGAGTCTGAGGGACAGCCTTTGGCTTCTTCCTGCACGCACTACCTGGATCCCCGCCCCCAAGCCCTCCAAGCCAGTGACCAGCCTGAAGCCTCAGAGCCCACTCACCAGTACCTCCCCAGATCCCCAGCCCTAAAGCCCATTGAATGAGTGGGAATTTCCCTGACTCCCTGGGCATCAAAGTTCAGTCAGTGGAGAGCTCCAGGCCCACTGTGCCGGAGAGACATTTTCCAGTGATCCCTGTCCCCTCCGCGCAGCCCCAGACCCAGTGAAGTTCGGACTGGAGTGAGATCTCCAGGCCCGTCAGGCCGGAGGGACATTTCCCAGTGATCCCCAGTTCCACCCAATGGCCTGAGACCCAGAGCAGCTCGGCCTGTGAGTGAGGGCTCCAGGCCCACCAGGCCGGAGGGATGTTTCCCAGCCTTCTGCAGTTCTAGCCTGTCGGCCCGGACCCAGCACAGGTTGGCTGACCCAGTACAGCCTACCCAGTGAAAAAGAATATCCACTATCCTTTTGGGAGCCCAGCAGACCCACAAAAGCCCAGACCTGCCCACCTAGAGAGCGACTTGCCTGAGAAAGGAGGGCTGACTCTGGCAACTTTCTGGATCCTCGCCTGAAAGCCAACCAAAATAGTGGGAATTTTCACTCCTTGCTCTGCATGCCAGTTTGGTTCATGTTCGCCTGACCAGGGAACCAACAGAGGGGAACCACAGGAGCTACAGCAAAAAGGAACTGAATACAACAGCTACATCCAGGACAGGCATAACTGGATAATCTCAAATTTAGCGTGCTGAATCTCATTGCACGCTAAAGTTATAGTGGCACCAAAGCTCTACACCAAAGGACAGAGGTCAGTGCTATACAAAATGACAAAGACAAGGAGAAAAACACAATCTCAGGCCTCGAGTCCACCAGAAAGTGCAGAGGACACTAGCTCAGTTGAAATGAATGAATTAACACATACAGTAGCAAAGGATCAACAGCAGAAAGGTATAGAGGAAATCAGACAAGAAATCAAATCAAAAAAGAAATATCTGAATACATAGTATCTGAAATAAAGAATCAAATCCAGAAACACTAAGTGGAAAAACAATGCTCACCCAGAACAAGTGCAGAGAGTAGTATTCCAGCTGAAATGTATGAATTAACAGTGTCTGAAGCAAAAAAACAACAGCAGAAAGGTCATGAGAAACTCAAAGCAGAAATAATTTTTGAAATCAAAAGTAATTCTTTGAAAAAAAAGAATTCATTGAAATACTAGCATCCGAAATACAGAAACAAGTCTGGAAATATACAGAGGAAACCCAACTTGGAGGAAACTCTGCTGGAAAAGAATTAATAACTACCTCTAAAGAAGACATGGATAAAAAAAAATGAGATCAGAAATATGATGGATTCCTTGAACGAGCAATACAGAAAAGAAATAGAACACATGAAACACAGTCAAAGAGACACATAAGAGCTAAAAATATCAATCATGAGTCTTCAAAATTGTTAGAGTGAAAGCAAAGAAAGAGTTTCAGACCTTGAAGATGCCGGGGAAGCTAGTGAAAAGGTGAGAAATGATCTCTTAAAAACAATGAGAATGCAGGAAAAAATAATCCATCACCTGCAAGATGATGCCAGGATGAACAGTGTGAGAATAATTAGTATCAATGAGAATGAAGGAGTCAATACAAATGACATAAAAAGAACTCGGGGAGAAGTAATTGCAGAAAACTTCCCAAATATGAGGAAACAATCCAACATTCAGGTCACCGAAGCATACAGAACACCAAATAACTTCAACCCAAGTAAAAACACACTGAGATATATAATAATCAAGATGCCAGAAATTCAACACAAAAATAATATACTGAAAGCTGCTAGAGAGAAGAAGCAGGTCATATTCAAAGGAAAACCCATCAGAATTACAGACAACTTCTCTACACAAACCATGAAGGCAAGGAGAGTATGGAGCAGAGTTCTTCAAAACCTGCACAAAAACAAATTCCAGCCCAGACTATTATACCCTGAAAAACTCTCTTTCAAGTTCGATGGAGAAGTGAAATACTTCCACGACAAAGAACAATTAAAGAATTTCATGATGAGAAAGCCATCCCTTCACAGGTTGCTGAAAGATGTTCTAGAGAGGGACCACAATGACCAGAACTCCATGAATGAGAATGGAAAGAACCCACTAAATAGGTTAGAAAATTAAATACAGGATACAAAGGAGTAAACAACAGCAGGTAAATAATGTGACAATCATACATCTACATATTTCAATTATAACCATCAATGTAGATGCCCTCAATTAAGAGAAATAGACTGGCACAGTGGATTATAAAATAAAACCAAACAATATGGTGTATACAAGAATCACATTTAACTCAAAAAACATTCATAGGCTTAAAATCAAAGGATGGAAAACAATACTACATGCTCCAGCACCCCAGAAAAAAACAGGAGTAGCAATTCTGTTCTCAGACAGTCCTGTCTTCAAACCAAGAAGGATCAAACAAAATAACAACTCTCAATAAGCCAGTAATAGCCGATGAAATACAAAACGTAATAAAAAGGCTACTGACAAAGAAAAGTCGAGGTCCTGATGGATTCACAGCTGAATTCTACAAGAAATTTATAGAAGATGTAATCCCTACACTCCCCAAACACTTCAATGAAATTCAAAAGGAAGCAGTCCTCCCAAAGTCATTTCTGGAGGCAAATATAATACTGATTTCAAAACAAGGGAAAAACACAACGAAAAAGGAGAACTACAGGCCAATCTCCCTCATGAACATAGACGCAAAAATACTCAATAAAATCCTGTCAAATAGAATACAGCAAATCATCAAGAAGATCATACACCATGACCAGGTAGGATTCATCCCAGGGATGCAACGATGGTTCAATATTCGAAAATCTATAAATGCAATACACTATATTAATAGACTAAAATCTAAAAACCACATGATCATCTCAATTGACGCACAGAAACTTTTGACAAAGTCAAAAACTCATTCATATTCAAGGTCCTACAGAAAATTGGAATAGATGGATTCTACCTTAACTTGATAAAAGCCATCTATGACAACCCAGAAGCTAATATAATCCTAAATGAGGAAAACTGAAATCTTTTACTCTTAAATCAGGTACAAGACAAGGATGTCCTCTATGACTCCTCTTATTCAATATAGTCTTGGAATCAGCAACAGCCATTAGAAAATAGGGAGAAATAAAGGGAATAAGAATAGGTAAAGAAGAAGTTAAATTATCACTATTTGCAGACGACATGATAATTTACTTAGAAGACCCCAAAAATTCCACCAAGAAATTACTAGAACTCATATGAAAATTCAGTAGCATAGCAGGATACAAAATTAATACTCAAAAGTCAATAGCATTCCTCTACACAGATAACAAGCACACTGAAAGGGAAACAATAGAAACAATACCTTTTACAATAGCACCACGGAAATGAAATACCTTGGAATTCACTTAACCAAGAAAGTCAAAGATCTTCTCATGGAAAATTACAACACTCTAAGAAAAGAGATTATAGAGGATTTCAGAAAATGGAAAGATATTACATGCTCCTGGATAGGAAGAACCAACATCGTGAAGATGGCCATACTCCCAAAATTGCCGTGCAGATTTAATGCAATCCCTATCACACTGCCACCAACATACCTCCCAGACCTAGAGAAATCGTTCCTAAAATTTATTTGGAACCCCAAACAACCTAGGATAACAAAGACAATCTCAGCCAATAAAGACAAAGCAGGAAGCATCACAATTCCTGGCTTTAAATTATACTACAAAGCCACTGTGATAAAATCAACAAACCATTGTCAATGAAATAGGCCTGAGTATCAATAGAATAGATTAGAAGGTACAGAAACATCTACGGACCCATTCAGCCATCTGATCTTCTACAAAGGGGCCAAACATACTCACTGGAAGAAAGATAGCCTCTTTAACAAATGGTGCTGGAAAACTTGGCTTTCTACATGCTGAAAACTAAAACTTGACCCAGCTCTATCACCATGAACTAAGTTAAAGTCAAAATGGATTAAAGATCTAAACATTAAAACAGAAACACTCAATCTCCTGAAAAAGAAAGTAGGAGGAACTCTTGAAGACATAGGGGTAGGTAAAGAGTTCATGAACAAACATATATTCACATGGCAAACACTTGAAAGAATCAACAACTGGGATCAACTCTTCTTGAGTTTCTGCATGTCAAAAGATATTGTCAACAGAGTGAAAAGACAGCCCACAAATTTTGAAAAAATCCTAACTAATAAGCAATCAGACAAAGGTCTGCTGTCTAGAATATATAAAGAACTAAGATAGAACAGGGCCCTCAAATTTAAAGACCCAATTCAGAAATGGGCATCTGAGATGAATACATACCTCTCAGAGGATGAAATTGAAGTGAATAAATATATGAAAAAATGCTCCACATCACTAGCCATCCATGAAATGCGAATAAAAACAACACTGAGATACCATTTCTCTCCAGAAAGAATGGCTATCATAAGGAAATCAACCAACAACAAATGTTGGAGAGGTTGTGCGGAAAAGGGAACACTTCTCCAGTGCTGGTGGGAATGTAGACTGGTACAAGCATTCTGAAGATCAGGGTGGAGACTCCTCAAAAGAGTAGGACTGGGAATCCCATTCAAGTCAGCTATCCCCCTACTGGGAATTTTCCCAGAGGAACTGAAAGCATTATATCATATTGATATATATGTACCTATGTTTATAGCAGCACCATTTGTGATAGCAAAATCTTGGAAACAACCACGATATCCATCACATGAAGAATGGTTGAAAAAGATGTGGTATTTCTATATAATAGAGTATTACTCAGCTACTAAGAATGATAAGCTTGAAGCATTTATATTGAAGTGGATGCCACTTGAACATATACTCATAAATGAAATAAACCAGACACACATGTGTAAATATCGTATAGTCTCCTTAGTATAAGAAGCAAAAAGAAGAAATACAAATGGAAATGTACAACAACAACTAAAAACAATTGAGTCAGATAGGGCAAAGTGAATGGCATATGCTACAGGATACTATTCAGCTTTTCTTTTGGATGGTTAACAACCTAAGTTCACAGATCAGAATTGGTGAAATAGAAGAGCCACAAGGCCAGCCAACATTTTGGCCCTAGCCTTTCAAGGTCAGCAAAGACTCAGGACATAGGAGAACCTGTACTGCAACATCATGAAACTCAGTTGAGCTCCAAATTTTCTGAACAAGGAGATTATGGAGCCACAGAGGAAAGAGATCAAAGTTCTATAGTGTGCCTGGGGAGAGTCACATGAAGAGAAAATTTTCTCTCAGGCTCTCACAGACAGCAAACTGGTCAAGCCATGGTCATGACTCATCCACATGGATGACACAGACAAAGGATCTACAGAATAAGGTACAGGACTACCAGATAAACCCTGAGGGGACTTCACTGACCTCATAAGAAACAAAAAGTACATGTGCTGGTATATAGGTCTTGCTTTATCTAGGTCTTAACCATCCAGCAGAAAAGTACAAAAATGAGGTATACACCACGGGGCCATAATATTATGTTGAGCTGTAAATGGCTATGGCCCACAACTTCTTCAGATAACTCACTATTGTTGTGGAATGCTGGACTATGTTGGATTGTGTCATCCAGTTCAGGTACCTAAATTGGTTGAATCACAATAAAGTGCCCATCTTTGACAGGTGTAGACAAAGGAAGGGGTATAGAAAGGAAGAATCATGATTTGTGTGTATGGACAGTACATTTGGGATAGATACACTGTGCTTCTACATAATTCTACGAGAGGCAAGATTTACACTAATGGTGGTTGGACAGAATAGTATGTCAGCTTCTAGTACTATAGACAACCACAAGGAAAATTATAAGGTAGAAAGTATTAATTAGCCGGGCGTGGTGGCGCATGCCTGTAATCCCAGCACTCGGGAGGCTGAGGCAGGAGGATTGTTGTGAGTTCGAGACCAGCCTGAGCTACAAAGTGAGCTTAAGGCCAGCCTGAACTGCATAGTGAGACCCTGTCTCAAAAAGACAAAAAAAAAAAAAAAAAAAAAAAAAAAAAAAAAAAAAAATAT
>PVKA01034444.1:0-23445 GCA_004027165.1 Ctenomys sociabilis
TTTTTTTTTTTTGTCTTTTTGAGACAGGGTCTCGCTCTGCAGTTCAGGCTGGCTTTAAGCTCACTTTGTAGCTCAGGCTGGTCTCGAACTCACAACAATCCTCCTGCCTCAGCCTCCCGAGTGCTGGGATTACAGGCATGCGCCACCACGCCCGGCCCTGAAGCATTCTTGATGCTTAATTAAAAAAAAATTTTTTTTTTTCAATTTCCAAAAAATTCTGGCCAATTTTTTTTTCCAGGATACCTTTTCACTTAGAATTCTCAAGATTATTTTCTTATGATTACATATGGGTCACCTGGGGCAGGATACAATACAGACAATGGTATATCCTTCTTGGTATATCATGTTGTACTCATCTGACTTTTTTTTTGAGACAGGGTCTTGCTGTGTTGTTCAAGCTGATGTTGAACTTGCGATGATCCTCCTGCTTCAGTCTCTCAAGTGCTGGGATTGCAAGTGTGCACTACCACATCCAATAATTTAAGTCATTTTTAAAGGATGCCAATTTTAATAATTTAATTAAAATAATATAATTAGTAATTCTAAGGTCAGGAGAACTAACTGAATATGGATTCTATAGTCAACACAAACCAATCTTGAAATTACAGGGTGAAGGGGGCACTAACGATAGAGGGACTAACTCATTTCTGTAAAGAGGACATAACTTACCTGCTAGAATGGTTTATTATAAATAAATTTTCAGAATGTATACAGGAAACTATTACAGTGCTAATGATTAAACCTAGGGCCTCAAGCCTGCTAGCCTAGTACTCAACACTGACCTACATCTCCAGCCCATGAACTGGTGTATTAATTGGTAGGAGATAACTGTTCACGGATCTGTCAGGCATCTGCTTGTTAGGGGAGGACAGGCACTGAGTCCTCTTTATTTGGGACTATACAGTTATTTACTTATTATTATTATTAATTTTTCTTTTTCTTTTTTTTTTTTTTTGCGAAACCAGGGATTGAACTCAGACCCTTGTGCTTGCCAGGCAAGCGCTTATTCTACTGAGCTATCTCCCCGGCCCCTTGGAACTATATATTTAAAGATATATGTATAGCCAAAGTCCTCAAAGGACAAAGACAGTGCCTGTCTTTGGAGCCAAAGGTAGCTTTTTTTTTTTTGTCTATATCTTGGGGAAGAGTCTACCAGGTGTTCAGGGTCTCACTATGAGATCAGACTTGTTTACAGCCTCTCAAGTGCTGGGATTACAGGCGTGCACCACCATGCCCAATCTCAATTTCCTCTGGCTCACCCCAGGGGCGGGGCTGGCATGGCAGGCCTGGGGACTGAACACTGGACCCTGTGCCTGCTTGCAGGCACTTTAATCTGCTGAGCTATTTGGCCAGCCAAAAGGTAGGTTTGATAACAGGCCTAGAAAATAATCTCTGTAAGGCAAAAAAAAATAAGAATACTCAAAATGATTCTATGCTTCAACACAGGATTCCTCTTAACCCATTATAGGTGCAACTGTCACCTGACTCTCTTCATGTCACCTTCTAGAAATAGGGACTTGGAGAATCAACAAGAAAATGCTATATATTCTAACTATGCAATTTCTCTCACTAACAAAGTCCTTTGTCTCTTATCTCAAAAACCTTGTTTCTTATGCCAGAAACCATGAAAAAGAGGTTTGTAACTTGTTAGCTTCAAAGTAACCATGGGTGGGCAATGTTTGTGCTGCAACTGAGCAGGAGGTTAGCAAATTCTTCGAGTATAGAGCAAAGCTGGCCCAGACACAAACTGCCAGAGATAGACTGCATGAATAAGCTGACCTCTAGCTCAGCTGCTATCAGCAGGTGTATGGCCTGGTCCTTTTCCTTGTTAACTACAGCACAGATAACTGGGAGTCTTTAGGCTTTCAGAGTTCTCAGCAAAATACTGAGGCTTTACATTCTTGACCTTGTTATATCCCCCCCCCTTTTACTTTATATAAAAACACTGGCAGGCCATGAGATAGCTCAGCAGACTAAGTGCCTGCCTAGGTAAGTGCAGGGACCAGGGTTCAATCTCTGAAAACATATGCCGTGCCAGTCCCATCCCCAGGTGTGCTGAGCAGGCCACCAAGACTGGATGTGGTGATGCACACCAGTAATCTCAGAGCTGGGAAGGCTGAAAACACGTGGATCACTACAAGTCCAATCTGTATGGCGAAATTGTGTACCAAATATATAAATTAAAAAAACAAACTAAAAAAAAACACTGGGGTTGAGGCAGTGTCCCTAGCTCTCCCTTCATCAGAGGTCAGGTCCCACTTGGTCCCAGCTTTCCTCTTTTGTCCCTTGTTTTTTCTTAATCTCCCATTGTCCTGTCTCAGAACCCTGTTCCCATGCAGGTTGTGCTAGGCGCATATCAATCGACTCCATGGTTTTACACACAACCTTTTCTGCATGTATGTGCCAGGAATCAAACTCAGGACCTAGCACTTGCCAGGCAAGTATTATGCTGATAAGCTATCTCCCTGGTCCTTTAAAATGTGTATACTTCCTACACAAAAGTAAATTCTTTTCACTATGCTGTATCTGAGGTCTTGTTTCAGGAGTGCATCACCATGCCCAGTCTTGCTTCAATATTAAATTCCAACTTCCTTGAAATATAATTTGATTTGTATGATCTTAGGGTTGTAGTTAATTCTGATATACTCTACTTCTGTTACAATCATGCATTCTATCTATCTTCACTCTATCTAGCAATGCTTTTTACCTCTACACCAGCAGAGGCATCAAATACAGCCACTGCACCATCCAACACTCTTAGGCAACGCTCAACCTCCAAGGTAAAGTCCACATGACCTAAGAAAAATCAGAGAAATTTTTAAAATCTTAAGAAATACAAAACCAAACCTATAACCCAGCAATTTCATTTCTGGGTACATACACAGAAATAATGAAAAGGTAGGTCTCAGACATTCTTAGACCCTGTTCACAGCAGTGCTATTCATAATAGCCAAAAGGTAGAAGTAACCCAAACAGCCATCAATGAAGGAATAAACCAAATATGGTGTGTACATTTACCCCTCAACATTTACGAGTCCTGAATCTGCAGATTCAAACAATCACAAACTGAAAAATTCAGAACAAAAATGACATATTTGGTGCCTGCCAGATAGCTCAGCAGACTAATGTGCCTGCTTAGGCAGAATGCAGCAGCAGGAGTTAGATTCCAGGCCTACAGTGCCGGCTCTACCCCCAAGACATGCTAGGATGGCTATTGAGACTGGGCATGGTGATGCACTCCTGTAATCCCAGCACTTGGGAGGCTGAACACAGGTGGATCACTACAAGTCCAATCTATGTAGTAAGACTCCTGTACACCCTGTATACCCCGTACTAAATACAAAAAAAAAAAAAAAAAAAAAAAAAAAAAAAAAAAAAAAAAAAAAAAAAAAAAAAAAAAACCAGCATCTGTAATGAACAGGTAAATAGATTTTTTGTTATCATTTTCTAAAAAATAAAATGTAACAAAACTATAAATACATGAAGGGATACATATAAATTAAATGTAAGTATTATGTCATTTTATAGGGGGGACTTGAATATCTACAAATTTTAGCATTTGCAAGGGGTTCTCATACCAAACCTTACATATACCAAGGAACAACGACACATATTCTATTACATAGAATACTATATAATCTGAAAAAGAAAGGATATCCACGCTCCAACATGGATGAATCTTAAGGACTCCATGCCAAATGAAATAGGCCAATTACAAAAGGATAGAAACTGTATGACTCTACTTATCTGAGGTATCTAACAATATAGAAAATACAACAATGGTTATCAAGGGTTAGGAGAAGGGACACATTAGAGTATTTAATGGGTACAGATTTTCAGATCTGCAAGATGAAAAAGTTGTGGAGCTATTTCACCTCAATGGATATATACTTAACACTATGAAGTATATGCTTAAAAATGATTAAAGGGAAAATTTTATGCCATGTATTTTTGACTGGAACTAAAGAAAACTCACACAAACAAAACCCCTAAGTGATGCAGCACCTCTGTGTTAGTGAGAGCACCATACCTGGTGTGTCAATGAGATTGACTCGATAGCCTTTCCAGTCAAATGTAACAGCAGCAGACTGAATAGTGATGCCTCTTTCTCGCTCCTGAGCCATAAAATCTGTCACTGTGTCACCATCATCAACATCTAACCAGGAGAAAGATGCCATAGTTTAATGGCAAATGTATTTTTTTTATAGTAGGGATCTGATATAAAAACTGAATTTGCTTTAGAAAAATATCTCCAAAAATACTTGATTTAATATCTAGAACCTTAATCTTTCTCTAAGTGAACCATTTATTATTCTAGAAAGTTTTTCAAGCAAGATTAGTAATTTTTTCATAAAATTAAAAAATTTCTTAACTACATATGGTTCATTTTGTCCTAGCTTGATTTTTTAATCAACTCTTCTGATCCCCTAAGAGTAGCAAAAGAGTGTAATGAAACAGTATATACAGTTCAGTTCTAGTTTTAAATGCTAACTTTACCACTCACTACTCTATAATCTTAGGCAAGTTATTTAACCAACTTTGCAACAGGAATAAAACATAACAAGTACCTAGTCCAGTAGAAGATAAATACCCAACCACATGGAACATGGTATAGAAAAAATTCTTTCAAAGTTACATTATCAGGGGCCGGGGAGATGTCTCAGTAGAATAAGTGCTTCCCTGGCAAGCGCAAGGGCCTGAGTTCAATAGCTGGTTCCAAAAAAAGAAAAATTCTTCTCAATACTAAATCTTCCAGGAGAAGAAATTTATTTACACAGATGTATATAAAGTCTAGGGAAAACTTTTAGTTTAAATTTATGCAAACTTAGCCGGGCGTGGTGGCGCATGTCTGTAATCCCAGCACTTGGGAGGCTGAGGCAGGAGGATTGTTTTAAGTTGGAGACCAACTTGAGCTACAAAGTAAGCTTAAGCCCAGCCAGAACTGCATAGTGAGACCCTGTCTAAAAAAGACAAAAAATAAATAAATAAATAAATTTATGCAAACTTTATCTTGTAAGCTCAAATTACTCTGCTATAAAATTCTTGAATTATACTTTTATCCTAATTTATACACAAAATACATAAAACAGTTCAAAATTCAGAAATACAAGGGATCTTTATGCTACTAATTATGTCAGCACTGATGCCTTAAAACAGCAGCTAATTTTTCCCATGTTTCTGTGTATTTATAAATAAGCATAATACATAATTATATAACTTAAACACCACAAATGGGAATTAGCAAAAAATATTTGTAACTCTGAATACCTACTTTAACATGTATACACTGTATTAGTGTTGCCAGTTATTCACAATATAACTACCAAAGAAAATAATTATCATTAAGAACATGAAGGTTGTTCGATCCCCAGTTCCACCAAAAAAAAAAAAAAAAAAAAGAAAAAAAGAACATGAAGGCTGAATAACCAAAATTCCTAAATGAAGGAGTAAGTTTTTAAGAGAGAAGATTTTTCAGTGATAAAGGTTTTTATTTCATATCTTTTTATGAAGCTTACATAACAAATAAAAATCAATCTTAGATCAACAAGATCTACCACTTTCATTAATTTTTAGGCCTACAGAAATTGAAAATTAGTTTTTAAAGTTTCATATTTTAAAGCATTCTGACTCCCAGACTGTAGATGATCAATTGGTAACCCACCCAAATATTAAAAATTCAAAATAGGGGCCAAGGAGATGGCTCAGAAGAAAAAGTGCTTCCCTGACAAGTGCAAGGGCCTGAGTTCAATCCCCAGTTCTGCCAAAAAAAAAAAAAAAAAAAAAAAAAAAAAGATTTTAGCCAGGGAGATGGCTCAGTGGAATAAGCGCTTCCCTGGCAAGTTCAATACCCTGCTCTGCAAAAACAAAAAAAACAAAAAAAAAATCAAGAGCCCAGATATCTGAAGTATTTCAAGTAGTGTGAATAAAGGGTATTCAATCTGTATCCAACAGTATACTTAAAAATGGTGTTATGAACTATACACTTAAAAATGCTTAAAAATTTTAAGACAATCAGCATTGCAAGTATAAAAACTGGCAATCAGAAGGTAGACTTATTATTACATTTATGTAACAAATAGGGAAGCCTAACAATGTCCCATACTTTATCATATGACATATGCCAATTGGTATAACAGTAACTTATGAGAAATGCCTAGAAATCTATCGTGATGAGGATTCTTCTCTGAATGTTCATTCCCTATATAAATATTTAGTCTCAGACCCTTTCAAGGATCTGGAGAAATGGTTATATGGTGCATATCAAACTAGACCTTGTAAACCTTTATCTCCAGGATAGGGGTATGGCATGATCATTCAAAAACAAAACAACAACCAAAATACAAAGCTTACACAGGGATCAACATTTGCACATCTAACAAACAATCACAATTTTTACATGATTTAAAAAAATTTCATGTAATAGTTAAATATTACTTGGGGGATAAGGTAATAAAATTCTTTTCTACATCAAAATGTGATGTCTGATTAAAAGAAGCATGTCAAGGGCCGGGGAGATGACTCAGTGGAATAAGCACTTCCCTGGCAAGCACAAGGGTCTGAGTTCAAACCCTGGTTCTGCAAAAAAAAAAAAAAAAAAAAAAAAAAAAAAAAAAAAAAAAAAAAAAAAAAAAAAAAAAAAAAAAAAAAAAAAAAAAAAAAAAAAAAAGAAGCATGTCAATTACACTGACAAGGAAAATATAACTTCTGATTGGTAAACCTGAATTGGCAAAAACTTATATATAACTTGGAGCTGTAACAAATTTTTCTTTTGTGGAACCTGGAAACTGTGCCTATGGAGTAATGAGAGAAACTCATTCTTAAAAGAACAAGTCTTCTAACCTAAGAAGAGTCTCTAATACTATTGCTAAGCTATGGTTTTTACTCTACATTGCCTTCGGAACAGGCCATGCCAAATGGAGCCCAGGACAGCCCTGTGAGTCTCAATGTTTAGTTGAATCTCAGTAGAACCTTTGGTGGGTGCTGCAGCTACCTTATCTTTATGCTGTGGTTTAGTCATCAATGACTCCACGCCAATGCTCAATGTCTCTGCTAACAGGGTTTGGGAAGAGGAATCCATTCTAACCTCCCAGTGATCTTGTGTATCCAGAATAGTACAATATTCTTTCTGTAGTGGTAGTTTTGCCTGCATCAATGTGAGCCATAATTCCAATATTACGGATTCTGTGTAAAGGAAGAAAAAAACATACATTATGAAGTGTATATTATGAAAACTATACAACAAAAATATCTATGCTGTGTAAATCTCAAGGTTGTTCAGTATTTCCATAATTTATATAATTAGGTAAAAACTAGAAAAAATGGAAAATATATTTAGAGTGTATCTTACTGCCTTACTGATAAGAGTAACAAAAGGTCTAACTAAAACCTTAAGAATGTTCTATGTTCATTACTATGAAAAGTATGCACTAAAAGTGCTACATTAAAAGTTTTAGCATTATTGAGACAAGAAAATCACTTTTGAGATACACATGCCCTGATATCAGAGAAAACTTGTAACATTGCTCAATAGTCTGAAAAAACTGGTATCAAAGATAGTACTTACTTAGCTATGGGTGGATTAATGATGGAACGAAGGGATTTGATATCATTTCCTATTAAGCCTAATGGGAAGAGGATTAAAATGTAACTGTTAAATAACTAAAATTTGCCTTTAATAATAAATGAATAAATTAAAATAATTTAAAGCAGATGCTGCAATTTCAAATAAAGTAAGACAAGCAAACTAAAACTTACCTATCTAAAATTTGTTTTCCTGCAACCCATAAAGTTACGGTTAACAGCAAAAAAGAAAGGGAAGAGTTTTTACACAACGATTTCTAGATCACATCCTTAGCTCTGTGCTGCTGTTTTGAGGCGGTACTGTGCAGTCTAAACTAACTTTAAACTCAGTATGTAGACTAAGTTGGCCTTAAACTTGTAATGTTCCTCCTGCCTTAGCCTCCTGGGTGATGGAATTATAAACATGTACCACCATGTGCAGCCATAGATCATATATTTAGAAAAAGTAGGATTTACCCCAATGTCTATTCCTACTATCTGTCTTTATAAAACTATAGAATTAGAATTAATGTTCAGGTTGACAATACTAGTAAATACTGAATCCAAGAAACACTTTAAGTGGAGAGTACCACAAACCTGCATTTCCCAAGGTATAAAGAACTCAGAGTAATGCTCCTATGATAATGGGTTGGACTGTTTTGTTTTGCTTTGACATATTTGGTACAGTATCTCACTATGCAGCTCAGACTCAGTCATCCTCCTGTTTTTAGCCTCTCTAGCGCTGGGATTGTAGGCATGTACCACCACACCCAGTATCAGTGGTTGGCTCAGCCCACCCGGGATTAGGGCTGGAGAAACGTGTGCTGCCAGGGATCCAACCCCAGTCACTGTACTTGCCTAAGCAGGCACTTAGTCTGCTGAGCTATCTTGCTGGCCCTAGATGACAATGACTTGTTATACAATCTAAAGCCTACCTTCCTCTCAGCACCCCCTGAACATGGAACCATTAAAAACAGCCTAGGGTATATTACTGAACAGAAGCTGTCATCATTTAGTAGTTACAAAAGGCCAAGTAGATTTCTTACATAAAAAAGGACCAATTCCATTCTTACCTTAGGTTTTATTAAAGACAAATATTAAAGCAACATTGTAGTTACATTTATAAATTTATATCTTTCTATTTAATTGAGTTCTATAATAAAACAAGAACTTTGTATTACTTTTAAAACTTCATGGCAGTCTGAAGATCAAAAGGTACTCTTAAAAAAAAAGACAAAAAAAAAAATCCCCCCAAAAGGGGTCAGGGCAATGGCTCAGTAGAATAAGCGCTTGCCTGGCAAGCACAAGGGCCTGAGTTCAACCCCCAGTTCCACCAAAAAAGAAAAAAGGTCAAATACAGCAAGCATATCAGGAATGAAAGCAATCAGGCCTTAGCTTTTCAACCTTTTTTTTTTTTTCTTTCAACTTCTAATAGCCAAATAGCTGAGCTATTTCATATAAATATTTTTTTTTTTTTTTGTTTTTTTGAGACAGGGTCTCACTATGCAGTTCAGGCTGGCCTCTAACTCACTTTGTAGCTCAGGCTGGTCTCGAACTCACAACAATCCTCCTGCCTCAGCCTCCCGAGTGCTGGGATTACAGGCATACGCCACCATGCCCGGCCTTCATATAAATATTTTTGTGCAGGATCTCACTATGCAGCTTAGCCTTGTAGTGATCCTCCTGTTTTCAGTCTTCCTAGTGCTGGGATTACAGGTGTGCCCAGACTCTATCACTGGCTTAGGTCAAAATATTTCTAACTCTTCAAAATAATCGTACTAGTAAATCGCTATTGACAGAAGACAGTTTTGCGTAAAAACAAACAACGAACAGTCTAAATGCTAACTTCTGAGCCAGCTAACACCAGTGTTTCTCTTTCCTCACTTCACCAGCATGTCCAGCAGAGGAGGACACGAATATCCCTCCTGCCACCTAGCAGGACGTTCTTCCCCATCATCTCAGGGAAATGGCCAAGAAATAACAAGTGGCTGGAGGCTGCCAAAAAAGAAAATTCTCAGGAAAGTGAAAGAGCAAAGAGAGAATTCAGGCAGTTTAGGTAAAAAGAATCTGGTACCTGTACCTGGTAGGGAACTGTAATTTCTTCCAAGAGGTACACTTGGCTTTGATGGTTTTAAACTTGCTGTTATTTTACAGTAGCACATATTCTATTAAGGAGAAAAGGACATTTGACATTAATTTTATTTTGGTATTAAGACCTAATAGAGGTTATAATATTGTGATTATACTTTGTCAGAAGAAAATATTTAGCTTCTTGTCAAAATTAATACCAATTAACTCCAATTCTCTTAAAGTGACACTCCACCTTTACATTAAAGAAGACCAAAACACTGATTAACTCTTTTGAGCTGATCTTAAAACAATAGTTTTCATAAACACGCACTGTCAGCAATATAGTGAGACGTTTAGGATTGGAATTCTCAGAGCCCATCCCAGACAACAGAATCAGAAATTTTCCTGGGGATGGGGCACTGCAATCTGGTCTTAAAGTACACTCTAGTGGATTCTAATAATTAGTTTGAAAGCTAGGGCTTTGAAGTTTAGATAAGACAGCCACCAAGGTTAAGTAAGGCACTACCTCAACCTAGACAGAACTTGATTCTTCTCTGTAGCTGTTAAGAAGCCTACAGGGATCATGAGCTCAAAAGCCATTCACTACTTTCATAGTTCCTAATGTAACAGCCCATGAGAACCACCTGGAAGCTTCCTAAAAGCAGCAATGAAGGGTGGAGATCGAGGAGTGATAATCTGAAAAATCCCCAGGGGGGTCTCTCTTACAGCTGGGAACCACTAAGAAAAGGGCTACACGAAACCCAAGTCAGCGCTTCACTTTGGCTGCTTCTCTCATCCTGTATCTCACTTTACCCTTTACTAAGCACACATTAATAGCTGTTGATGTAGTTGGAATTGTTCTTGTGCATAATGATTTTCGGCTGTCACAATCTGCTATTTATGATACCTTGGGATATAAGCCTGTGTCTTGTAAATTATGCTACATTGGTTACCAAGTTTCTGGCAATGATATGCTATTACAATGGTTCCTGACCTACCCATTTAATAACAACTTGAACTTACAACTCACCACTTGGGCTTATAATCTTTTTATTTATTTATTTTTATATGGTGCTGTACATGTTGTTGCTAGCACCTCAAAGTCTTTCTTTGTTCAGTATACCTTCTTTATACAATACTCTAATTTTTACTAATTATACTGTATAGTACTATAAATTTATGCAATTATACATTACAGTACTGCAGGTAAGAGTTAGGCAAATAGAAGCAAAGTCATCCACCTGAAGTTTCCTTTGACCACTTCATTGTTCTGAATACATATTATACACATTCCCCATTTAGTGACCTAGTCTCACAAATGTAATTCAGTTTTTAGACAAGGAATATCAGTATCCTAAGAAAAGGTTTCAGAGCAGACTCAATGCTTACTAACCAGGAAAAAAGACCTGGCAAGTACCTGTCACAGAATACATGGTCTAAAAGTATAAACATAAAAACAATAAAAAAAAAACAAACTTTGGACCATATAAGATCAAAAATGGTATCCTGAAAGATTTTAATTTAGCAATAATAAATATATAGGCCAGCAATGGCAAACTCCTTATTAGAGATTTTAGTGATACAACAGCACACTCCTTCAGTTGTAGAAAAATAATAAAGAGCATGATATGAAAATTAACCCCTATTTTTTCCTTCTGTCCATAAAGTGGACTGAAGGAGGGGCTCTGTGAGTGATAAGAAAGGGCTCTACCACTGAGCTATATCCCTAGGCCAAAAATTAGTATTTCCAATACCTTTCAAAATTAGACAGTGGGGAAAAGGGGATAGCTCAGTCACTTAAGTGCCTGCCTGGGAAGCACAAGGTACTGAAAAAAAAAAAAAAATTTAAAGGCCAAAATTAGACATTGTAGGTATCTTGTCTCATTGACATTTGTACTTCAATAAAACAAAAATAAAAAAATATATATTTAAATGACAAAAAAAATTAAACATTGTACTACCACATGTTAAATTTTGAAGTTAACCTAAGATGAAGTTTATTTCACAAAAGCCTCACCCTGTGGATACCCAGAGTTAGTGTACTCCTGGCAGTTTATTGATGATGTGTGCTACATGGTGCTACTCTCTGAATTAGAGATACACAGCACCACCTTCCTCCAAACTCAGCTGGCCATCTAGTACTCTACAAAACAGGATGGAGTCTTACCTGTTGCTTTTTAAAATTATAATGGTAACTTAACACACTTCTTGTAGAATGAAGTCCCTTAAATTCATTTCCCTTGAGGACAGTCAAAAATTATGACTGAACCAAGAGTGGAATAAAAACTAGTGAGATATAGTAGGCCAGAGATGGCAAACCTTTTAGAGCTTCAATGACACAAAGAGCTCACTATAGGCTCACCACTATACCAGGTGCTGAAGTGAGTAACTGAGGGGCTGAAGCGCATTTAATTTTATAAGAAAAACTTACATTAATGTACAAACTGGACATTTTCTGACGAGTCACTGCAAATATCCTCAAACTGGTAAACATCTTGATCTGTTATTTTCTGAAAAATATACAGAATTACAAAACCAACAAGTCAGTAAGGTATGTGTAAGACACACATATGGTAAAAAAAAATACTCTGCTTTTACAAAATGGGAATATTTTGGGCCATCAAAAACTGTAATGTATCATTCAGAAAATTAAAACTCCAATTAAACACGAGAAACACGATTAAGTTAAAGATTCCTGCTTCCAATATACTTTAATGCCTAAAGAAGGCCATGGAGAAATTACTGAAATTTATATTAAAACTGCTAAAACATATCAACCAAAATAATTTTTATGTAAGAAATAGAGAAAAATAAGCATTCTCACGTACACTCATTAATTTCTCAGTGGCAGTAACATTTATCTGCATATTATGATTTTCTTACCACAAATATACAAAACTAAAATCACATTTAAAAAAAAAACATGCAAAAGGAAGCCCTAATCCTCTGACTATAGAAACTAAGTACCTTCAATTTAAAAACATTTCCTAGGACAAGGGGCGTAGTTCAGCAGGAGCACACTTGCCTAGCTTATTAGGTAAAGTCATCAGTCTACCCCAGCACTGCAAAAGCAAAACAAAACAACGCTTTCACTAAATGGTCACTGTGTTTCTAGTATTACTTCCAAGTTGTGAGAAAAGCAACATAAATATCTAACACTGAGGGCAGAGCAAGGTAGAGGTAAACCACTGTCTCCAGCTTATATCAGAAGCCATGTCAAATCCCATTGTCATTCTTCCTCAGTTTGCTCCTGATTTAGGAAGTCAGCAAGTTCAGTAATTTTATTTCCTAAATATATCGTGACTTCATCTCTTCTTTAGTCCAAACGACAAACTTCACAGCCTCATCATCACTCTCTAGTTCCTATGGTAACAAACATCTGTCTCTAATCATTCTAACCCAGAGCTGTCAAACAGGAGCAATTTTGTAGCCACCTTTGCCCAAGAGGTACCTGTCAATCATTCCACCAATCTGTGGAAACTGGCATCTACCCCCATGGACTTGACAGCCAACCAGCGCTCAAAAGACTTGCAAAGAGATCTGTGGTTATATTAAGGATTTTTGTATATCAAGTAATGAATTCTACCAATGTCTTCTAGGTGCGCACAACTTAGCAATAAGATTATTTTAAAAAAAGATTATTTTCCAAAAAAAAAAACAGCATGATGCCTAAAATCGTGCATGGGTAAAAGAGCCATTCCAAACCAGAACAGATTTGAATATAAAAGCATACAAAAACTTCACTATTTCAGGCAAGGTGTAGGAACCCCTGACCTGTAACCCCAGCACTGGGAAGGCTGAGGCAAAAGGATCGCTGATAGTTTGAGACCAGCCTGGGCTACAAAGTGAGTTCTAGCCTAAACTAATGAAACTTTTATATCACAAAACACTACAAAAACTTCACTAATACAATCTGATTCCACGTTGCAATTAATCTTTACAAAACAAAACTTAACAAGGCTTCTTGCATTATCTAAGATGATCCACAAGTTTCTTGAAATACTCCTTTCCAAACATACATCTGTTAAAATGGCTTTACATAACAAATTCCAACCAGACAAAATAGGGAAGCTGAGACGTTGTTAGATATTAAACCAGACATATAAAAAAATGTCCAGAAAAATTGGAAAACAATGTCATACATGAAGCCAAATTTTTTAAATGTTATTTTTCATAAGACTGTATTTACATCAACATCTACTGAACTTTAAAATGAATGAAAGTATTTTAAAGTTTTGTTTTTCGTTTTTTGGGTTTTTTTTTTTTTTTTTTTGGTGGAACCGGGGACTGAACTCAGCCCTTGTGCTTGCCAGGGAAACGCTTATTTTACTAAGCCATCTCCCCAACCCCTTAAAGCTTTAATTTCTAGTGTCTTACCTGGAAATTAACTAACAAGACTTTTTGGAGTTCTGAATCACTTTTAAGAATATAAGTTTCAAAAAAAATTCTCAACTTTGGGGGCCTGCCAGTTAGCTCAGCTGTTTAATAGCCTGCCCGTGCAAATACAGCCAGGAGCAGGATACCTCGGCTCCATCCCCGCTTCTACCTGCATTATCAGACTCGCCCTTAAGGCAGCCTGAGTCATCGCAAGAAAAAAAAAAAAAACAGTTTACGTTTGCAGGGCCAGGGATATAGCTCGGCAGCTGCCTGGCAAGTCCCAAGTAGTTTGATCCCCAGTACCAGAGGAAAGAAAAAAAAAAAAAAAAAGAATACGTTTGCAAAGGATAAGTTAGAAACGCTAACTTTTCAAAAGTGAAATGCCCGTGGATATTTTTGTTACAGCACTTGGTCCACAGCACCAAAGACCTCAGGAATTTCAACAATTAGTTCCGCACCTCTAGAAAAAACAAGACCGTAATATTCTTTGCGGGCAGTTCACGAGGATGCGCAGCTATACTTTCCTATTAATAAATTTTAATTTCTCTGCATCCTTCTTAATTCTACATACTTTACAGAGGCAGGGAGAAACAAAACACCATCGGTGGCCGTGGCGGAAGGGCAGAGTGAAAGGCCCGCGGCGAGCGCACGCTGAGGATACCGCGGGGCCCCTCGGTGACAAGCAGCGGAACCCACCTGACGGCGCCCCGCACGCACGGTGGCTTCCTCCTGCCAGGCTGTAGGGCTGTAGGCTCACGCCTCTCGGAAATTTACCACGACCTCGGGTTTCTAAACATCATCTACGCGACCCTATCTTTTAACTAAAGCTAATTTTCTCGCTCTACCTTCTCCCGCAGCCACAGCCCAACACTTCCGGCGGTGCAGCAGCCAAATGCTACCTGCCAGCAACTTCAGCCCGGCTGGCTACAGGAGACCTCCGTTCCGGAACTCAGAATGGGTACGTCGCTCTTGCTCTTCACTCGGCCATTTTACAGGGTAACTCCTTCCTGTTTCCGGCTGCGCATAGTCAGCTCGTGTGTCTGGGACCTCCGCAAAGTTAGGACTTTCCTTTGCACACCTGAGGCTGCCCGCGGTGGCTCTGCAGCCGTCATCATGGTAAGCTGACTTGGTCGGGCGCTCGCCGCGGAATGGTGTCTGAGCTAATGAGGCTTCGGCGCCCGGGAATGAGAGATGGTACGCGGAAGTGCTCGTGGACCGAAGCTCTCCGGGGAGTGGAGAAACTTCAGGGACGTAAAGTGGGGCACTTGCCAGAACACAAGTCGTGGAGCGAGAGAGTTTATTCTCTTACATTCCTGGTTTCGGCACCTTTTAGCCGTGGCAGAGTGGCGGGAAGCATAATTGGTCGCACCCTGTCAGATTACTTCTGAGGAGACTGGTGGCCCTTGCTGAAGGACAAACGGCAAATGAATTGCAGAGCCGGGCCCAGATCGGGCTGCCAGAGCCTGTTTTTATTTTTTTTTTTTGCGGAACCGGGGATTGCACTCAGACCCTCGTGCTTGCCAGGGAATCGTGTGTTCTACTGAGACATCTCCCCGGCCCAAGCCGTTCTTTTTGTACATCTGTGTCTCAAGAAAACGGACTGCCTCATGCCTTTGGGTGCTTACATTTCATGTGGCAGCAGTTGAAAACACCACGCCGAGTTCTTTTGTTATAGTTGTGTTCCAGAAATAGTCCATGTTCTTGTGTACAGCGAGGAAAGAATTGCCAGGGGCCAGCTTCCTAGCGGGTAGCTACGGGAAGGCGGCACCGGGAACGGGAAAGGGCCGAAAGCGACGTTAACAGGCTTTTAGGATTTCAAGGCCAAACACCACCTCGCAGTGCCTGGGCCGGTTTTTACTGGCACAGAGCTCATCTGCCTGAAGTATGGCAATTTCTTACTTAGGCTTTTGTTATTTTGTTTTGTACCTAAGAAAATGGAAGTAGGGGAAACCATTAAGGTTACTTTTTATACGTGTACGTAAATTCTGGCCACAGGCTTGAAACAGCTGTTTAAAACGTAAGTTGTGTTTTGTAAATCACTGTGGAATGGAAAGTAATAGACTCTTGTAAACAGTCTTTAGTAAACAGATGCCCCTACGAGATGAGTATATATAGTGGCTTGTTGCAGCTTTATTCCTAATCAAAAACTGAACAGCCCAAGTATCTACCAGATGGTCAGTGGATAAATACATGGGGTTAAAGTCATATAGTAGAATAGTAAGCAATATAAAAAAATTGAAATTTGATGTATTAATAGCAAGATGGATGAGTTCCAAAAATCTCATATTGAGGGAAAGAAGCTAGTTTTAAATAGCTATGTGTTGTAGATTCCACTTACATTTTTGTGTGGGAAAGGCAGCTGTCTACATATAGATATCAAATTGGAGATGAAAAAGAGATTTTAAAGTGATACAAGAGAACTTGTGGAGGTGATGGGGAAACATTCCACTGAGCCATCTCCCCAGCCCCCACATTTGTTGTCTTGATTGTTGTGGTTACAGAACTCTACAGTAGTGAGAACCTACCTCTAAAAAAGCATGTTGTATATTGTGTAAATTGTCCTTTATTAAAACTGAAAAAGTTTGAAATGATAATGAAACTACACATTACCTATGTTAGGAAAAAGAAGAGAAATCCTATACTTAGCTCATATTCTTAGTGGTCCAATAGATTTTGGGTAGATCCCTTCGATAAACAATAATTTTCAGGGCTGGAGAGATAGCGGCTTAAGTGTCTACCTGGCAAGCCCAAGATCCTGAGTTTAATCCCCAGTACTGAAAATAATAATAATTATTATTAATAATAATAATTTTCAGAACGTTATGATAGATGTAAACACTACTTCATATTATCCAAAATAAAAATTTATCTACATTGTGTTAATACATTTAGTAGTGCCAGTCATTTAACCAAGTTAGTCATCTTCCTTTTGTGCTTTGTAATTTTAGAACAATCTTGTCAGAACCTTATAAAGAACATTTCTTGCATCATTATAGCCACAGAATGAATATATTGAATTACATCGTAAACGCTATGGATACCGCTTGGATTACCATGAGAAAAAGAGAAAGAAAGAAAGTAGAGAGGCTCATGAACGTTCAAAGAAGGCAAAAAAAATGATTGGCTTGAAAGCTAAGCTCTACCATAAACAGCGCCATGCAGAAAAAATACAAATGAAGAAGACGTAAGTGAGCCTGTTTATTTCTTTAACCAGTTAACATCCTTTGTTAGTTACTAAACAGCTAATCTTAAATGTTTTGTTCTTGATAGTATCAAGATGCATGAAAAGAGAAACACCAAACAAAAGAATGATGAAAAGACTCCACAAGGAGCAGTACCTGCCTACCTGCTGGACAGAGAAGGACAGTCTCGTGCAAAAGTACTTTCCAACATGATTAAACAGAAACGAAAAGAAAAGGCGGTAAGCAATAAAACTTTTTTCATATTTGAGATGTTGCTTCAGTTTATTTTGACACAATGGGAACAATAGTTGAAATGCTTGAGAATTTTATAAATTTAACTCAATAATAAAGAATGGGGTGCTGGGAAAATGGCTCAGTGGAATAAGTGCTTCCCTGGCAAGCACAAGGGCCTGAATTCAATCCCTAGTTCTGCCAAATAATAATAATAATAACAATAAAGAATGGTTTCTCATCACTAGATTTTTAAAAACTAATTTAAAAAATTATTAATTTTACCTGAGCAATTGTGCTTGTAATCTTGTTGGTTGACCATAGTTTTGACCTACCTCACACTCACCTAGTGTGTTCCCATGTTTTCCACTTTAGACCTGCCTTACCTCATGGTTTTACTTTATAAAAATCCCTAGAAAAGGCAGCTTCCTGGGGCAACCCCTTTAGGGACCCCTTCTGTCCTTCTCTTGGACAGATTTCTTCGCCCCAATATGCATATTCTGTTCTTTAAAAAAAAAAAAAAAAACTATTAGTGTTAGATATTTTTGTCTTAAACAGTTAAAGCTAGGTGTTGTGGCACATGCCTATAATCTCAGCATTTGGAAGATGGAGGCAGGATTATTATAAGTTTGAGGCCAGCCTAGGGTACATAGTGTGTTTAAGACTATCCTAGACTGTAGCAAGAACCTGTCTCAAAAAAAAAGTTTAGTGGGTAAACAGTGAATTTCAAATTCACAACTTAATGCTTCGTGCACTTGAAAGCTCCTAATGCTTTGCTTTTCTGCAGAAAATCTATTTCTTGTTTTTGTTGCCCTGCAGTACTAAAGTTTCTTCAAAGAAAAATAGTGAAAAACTTTCTAAGTGATATAACCTAGATTAAAAAGTCAGCATTTAAAACAAAAACAGGGTTGAGGACATAGACATAAGCACCTCTCTGGCAAGCACAAGGTCCTGAGTTAAGTTCCCAGTACCAACAAATAAATAAATACATAAATAAAAACACACAAAAAAACCAACTCGAGATTATATTCAGTAAGCACAATAAATAAAATTCTGCCAAAAACACAGGAAGCATAGGTACTTGTAAGAACATGTGACTCAATCCCAAATTACAATGGTTTAACTTTAGTACTGAAAGAAATTTGCATGATTATTTACTTAAGACCTTCTCATTTTATAGATGAAAAGACTGAGAGTCCAAGAATTTGTAAATTATTATCACCTATGAGATGGTACAGTTGGTATGAGAATTTATGTCTCAGTAATTAAGTTCAGAATTCTTTCTAGTCTTACAGTGCTGTAGTTTATACAAACAATATATACACATACAAAAATTTACATTCTAGTGAGGTACAAAATATGAGAACTTTGTCTTACTAATAATGTAATCAAAAAATTCATTTTGGGTAGAAGTACAAAGATACATTATCAAAAAAGTCTGCCAGTTCTACAGTGTTAACTGGTAAGCACATACACTGCTTAGAGAAGTCCATGCTTTATTGCAGGTAGAATTTTTTTTTTTTAACCTATAACAAGGCTTTAAGCATTTTCTCTAAAGCCACCCATTTATCTAATGTACCTTTTTTTTGGGGGGGGGGGTACTTAGGACCTTTTGCTTGCCGAGCAAGAACCTATTCTACTGAGCTATCTCCCCAGTCCCTAATGTACTCTTGATATGTAAACTAGTTTTGCTTAACTGTGGCTTGTAAGGATATGGTACAAACTTGCAGGAAACAACTGAACCTAAAACATGCTCAATATTTCAACATTCATATTACTTTTAAGTGATGAAAACATTCATTTTGTCTTTTATTACAACACAAATGTAAACTTTTTGTTAGGGAAAATGGGAAGTCCCTCTGCCCAAAGTGCGTGCCCAAGGAGAAACAGAAGTATTAAAAGTTATTCGAACTGGAAAGAGAAAAAAGAAGGCATGGAAGAGGATGGTTACTAAAGTCTGCTTTGTTGGAGATGGCTTTACAAGAAAACCACCTAAATATGAAAGATTCATTAGGCCAATGGTAAGTACTTTGGAAGAGAATGGTAATTTAGTTAATTTACACTGGATAAAGTATATTAAAGGATTTTCCTGGAATTCCTAAAACTAGTATGAAAAAATAGGGTGAAAGATATCTTTTTTTTTTTTAATCCCATTTTATTGCTTTAATAGAAAAACAGAGAAAAAAAATTTAATAGAGATGACCTGGCACTTTTCCCACTAGTCAAGAATCTTTTTTGGCTTCATAAAAGGTTTAAAATGTAAAAGATCATTTATAACATTGTCAGTGAGGTATGATTTTTTTTTTTTTGAAAGGTTGTATTAGAATCTTCCTTTTTCCAATCACTTAATATTTTATTAATTCAACAAATGATTTAATATATGCCTGACACTGCTAGACCTTAGATGCATGTGTTATAAAAAGTTTAATAATTCGAGCAGAATTGTTTTCTCAGAAGAGTAAAGGAAAAATGTTTTAAGACTAGGTTGAGACAGTGTCTTTGTGTAGCTCAAGCTGGTCTTGAATTCACAGTATCTCCCGGGGTGGCCTCAAATTCATACTGATCTAAGCCTCGCAAGCGTTGGGCTTACAGGAACATCCAGCTGCGGTAAAGGAAGTAAGTTAACACTGTTGAAAGCATTCAGTGTATAATGATTTAAAGTAAATACAAAGGTAGCTTAATTTCTATTGAGAGCAGTAATGATAACTCAAACTAATTCTTACCCACCCCTAATTTGGGAAAAATAATTGAAAAAATATTTTTTGCATAATCCCTTCAAAGAGGCTAAACTACAATGGATTTCCACTGTTATTAGAAGAAAGTATGAACTATAATGTTCCTTTCACCTGGGCATTTTTTAATGGATTAAAATACTGGCAGTCTGTTTCTTTTTATTTTTTTAATTTTTTTTTTTTTTTTTTTGTCTTTTTGAGACAGGATCTCACTGTGCAGTTCAGGCTGGCCTTAAGCTCACTTTGTAACTCAGGTTGGTCTCGAACTCACAGTAATCTTCCTGCCTCAGCCTCCTGAGTGCTGGGATTAGAGGCATGCGCCATCATGCCGGCTTGGCAGTCTGTTTCTATAGACAAAATCTTATTAGAATATGGCTACACCTTCCCTTCCCCCAATAGTTGAGTAGTTATGATAGATCATGTGGCCTACAAAGCTTACAATATTTGTCTGATCCTTTACAGGAAGCATTTCTCCATTCTGGATTCTGTTATGTACTTTTGATTTCATATAATCTGAATAATTTTGATAGCATCAGTTCTATAAGGAAAGAATATACTAATTAGGCTATTCTTACTAGTTTGATTAATGAATCGATTAGTAAGAACCTGATTTGGTACCTCTTTTCTCCTACCCTCCCATAAAGGTAAAAATTAAAACTACCAAATGTGGAATTTTAAGTATTGTACACCAAGGGCCAGCCAAATAGCTCAGTGGATTAAAACACCAGCAAACACATGCAGGGACCAGGGGTTCGATCCCCCATCCTGTTGTGCTGGCCCCTTCTGCAGGGTGTGCCGAGACAGCAATCAAGACTGGGCATAATGGCATGTGCCTATAATCCCAGCTCTTGGGAAGCTGTAAACAGGAGAAATCACTGAGTCCGATCTAGTAGTGAGACCCTGAACAGCCTATAGACCCTTCCATAAAATATAAAATGTTTTTTTTTTCCTGGAACCAGGCAGTGAACTCAGGCCCTTGCGCTCCCCAGGGAAGCACTTATTCTACTGAGCTGTCTCCCCGGCCCAAAAGTAAAGTATTGTACACCAAGACCCCATCTGTCTCTGTAGCAAAGGCTTCTCTGGGTGTTCTGTATTATCGTGAAAGGTAGCTGTGGTATATAGCAATAGAATGAGGATATTTAAGATTCTATTTCTCATACACTTAATTTGGAAGCAGGCCACTAACCCTACTGCTCTTTTGTTTCAACATTTAATATAAAAGGACAGTAGGGTCTCTTAGAAGGGTTATCATGTTAAAACAAGGCACTTGTGAACTCCACCATAGCACCTTGCATGTTGCAAGTCTTTGATAAGTATAAATGACTAGACAAAGCTAAAATACATGCATTTTGCAAAGTAGCCGTTGCATGGTAAAAAAGTTTTTTCCTCAGGAACACATCTCTGAAGTTTTTCCTTGAATTTATCTAGTCAGGTTTTTAGTTTGTAGAAATGATAAGTATATCTTGATATTATTGACCCTATGGCTGTTTGAGATGACTGAAAGCAAAAAAGACTACTTAAAAACATTTTAGCCTCAATGCTTTTGTTGCCTTGTTTGTTTTTGATTACTGTATTGTTTTGGTTGAACCATTTTTCAGGAGAGGTTTATTTTGTTTTTGGTGCCAAAGACCGAACCCAGGGCTTCCAGCTTGCTAGGCAAGCATTTCTACCACTGAGCTAAATCCCCAGCCCCCCTCAATGCTTTTGTGATTGACTTTGTAGGGCTTACGTTTTAAGAAGGCCCATGTAACACATCCTGAACTGAAAGCCACCTTTTGCCTGCCAATACTTGGTGTGAAAAAGAATCCTTCATCGCCACTGTATACAACTTTGGGTGTTATTACCAAAGGAACAGTGATTGAGGTGAACGTGAGTGAGTTGGGCCTTGTGACACAAGGAGGCAAGGTTATTTGGGGTAAGTTTTCAATGTAAGACTATTGCGGTACTGTAGTTATAAGTTATTTTTCAAGTTGATTTAAGTACACACAAATTTTCCTAATGTGGAAAAGCAGGATAAAACTTTTAATGTGTATCCAATTATTAACAGGAAGAGTTTTCTGTGTAATATAATACTTTTCAAATTTTGTTTTTATGCATTTAATATAGGGTCTCACTACAAAAGTGGGAGTCATAGTGGATCCTCCTGTTTTCAGCCTCCCAAGTGCTGGGATTACAGGTGCACCCCACCACACCTAGTCTCAGTTGCTGCCTCACCACACCCCAGGGGCAGGGCTGGCACAGCACTCGGTACTGAACCCCGGTCCCTGCATCTGCTTAAGCAGGCACTTTAGTCCACTGAGCTATAGTCCACTGAGCTATCTGGCTGACCCTTCAAATATACCTTATTGGTTACAGTTATATAAGGTATATATTACATTCTGATACATTTTATTTTGGATTTTTTAGACAGGATCTCACTATGTAGTATAGGTTGGCTTTGAACTCACTGTGTAGCCCTGACCTCAAACTCTACCAGCCTCAGCTTCTAACTGCTTAGAATTGCAGGTGGTTATGTTACCTCATCTGGTTTTTTATATTTATTTATAATAAAATAATTTAAATGGGAAGCAGAAGCAAAGTTTGAAAGTGCTGGAAAAAAAGTACAATAAATTTACCACTGCTGGGGAGGAGAGGCATATATCAGACAAGTGTTGTTAACACTTTGGTAATTAAGTCATTAAGTCATACTTCATGTTGGCCAACCTTGTTTTTAAAATACATTTTTAAGATTAATTTGAAACTCATTTGAACCTGATGCATTTTTCATCGAAAAATAGTTTGCTAATACAACCTATTAATAGAGCTGACTGCTATTTGCAAAGTGTTTACATCAAAATATGTTGAGAACACAACTTGGTCTTGAGTACCAGTTAAGTTTGTAAAATCTCAATTCCCTTGTTCATTTCCTATTTTTTAAAATGGTAATTAGGCATACTTTAAGCAAAAGTTTTGGTCTTTAATTTTCATGCTGGGATACAGCCAAGTGGGACTTGTCTTAAAAAGGCCTTCTGTTTAATTCTGAGCAACACACAGGCACGCGCAAACTTTTTTATTGGCTAACATTCCTCTCATTTTTTTTTGGCTGTTTTCCTTAGGTAAATATGCACAGGTAACCAACAATCCTGAAAATGATGGATGCATCAATGCAGTCTTACTAGTTTGACAGATGTTTCATACAGTAACTTCTTACACTTATTGAAGACTACAGACCAATCAGGAAAGCCATAACTTGAATGCTGCGGAACAACTCTCATGACTACATTCATCAAGGAAACTATTTATTAAATTGTAAA
>PVKA01034445.1:0-23453 GCA_004027165.1 Ctenomys sociabilis
GAAACTGTCCTAATAATTTGATTTGAAACTATCTCATTGCTATTAGATTTTTAAAAAAATATTGAAGAAAAATAAATAAATTTCTGTTACAAAAAAAGAGAATAGAAAATTGATAGCAAAATTGACTAAAACAACACTGGGAACTATGTAAGTGCATGAAACAGGTACAAAGTGGTATATGCTAAATAAGAATTCCCCTGAAACCTGGAAGAATTGGTTGAAATATACTAAAGATGGACTTCCAGATCATGGAGACTGTAGTAGAGCTAATAAATGTGAAAGGAAGGATCACAGGGTCTGGAGATATGGCTAAAATGGCATGCACAAGGTCCAAAGTTCAATCCCCAGCATTGCCAGAAAAAAGAAGAAAGAAAGAAAGAAACCTTAAAACTAACATGATATCGAGAAATAACAATTAAGCAGCTACAAAACGATATGGAGAAAAACAATATAATAATAATAGATGTCACAGAAGCTTCAGAAGTTATCACAGATGACAAAAAAGACTATTTGAAGAAATAGAAGCAAGTTTCCCAAATATGAGAAATAAATGTGACATACAATTAAGTGAGGCATAAGGAATTCCAACAAGACAAAAATCAATATAAATCTAAATCTACACAGAAAATAATCAAGAGCTCAGAAATTCAGCAAAAGAACAAAACATTAAAATGTGTTAGAGAGAGTCAACAGATGACCTACAATGAAAATCTCAAGAATTAAGGAAGATTTTTTCAACATAAAACATAGAATCAAGAAGAATTTGGACCCCAAAATTGAAGGAAAAAATGCTCCACATAACTTGCCATTCGAGAAATGCAAATTAAAACAACACTGAAATACCAGTTCACCACAGAAATAATGGATACCGTAAAGAAATCAACTAACAGCAAATGTTGGAGTGGCTTCAGGGAAAAAAGAGGCCTTCTATACTGCTGGGCGGAATGTAAACAGGTACAACCAATATGGAAATCATTGTGGAGACTCTAAACCTAGGACTGGAAATATCATTCTTTCCAGCTATTCACCTTCTGAGAATCTTCCCAAAATAAGTGAAAACATCATATCGTAGTGATGTATGTGCATCTATGTTTATAGCAGCACAATTAATCATAGCCAAGTCTTGAAAGCAACCAAAATGAACATCTGAGGAATGCATGAAAAAGATGTGCTGTTTTTATGCAATGGAGTATTACTCAGCGATAAAGAAAGAAAAACTAGAAGATTTCATAGGTAGGTGGATGCTGCTTGAAGCTATACTAGTAACGGAAATAAAACAGACCCAAATATGTAAATATCATACAATTTCCCTATTGTAAGAACCCAAAAGATGAAATAAAACCAGAAAATTATGACAAATACACTTAAAAAGAAAGGAATGAAACTTAAGAATTAAACAACAAAGAGGAGATAAAGGAGAAATAATAGGAAAAATGATAGGCACATGAGCATGCAAGCATATATACAAGATGGATGAAGTGACTGTGTTAAAAAAAATTCCATCAATTTTATGAAAATAGCATATTGTGTACAATTCTCACCTTTATTAACTCTGTATGTAGATAGCTGCAATCTAAGCAACTATATTGAGGACAACAATGTGCAATACAAAAATGTGTTTGAAATACATGTAATGTATTGTGTACCCTTTCTAATCTGTATCAATTATTATTATGCTCTCTTTAACTTATTTTTTAGAAAAAAGTAATAAAATAAAAAGAGACAAAACAAAATTTTAACGTTTCCAGGAAGCAAATGGTAATATTCAAACAGATGTCCCATCTTCCATAACAACATCTGATATCTGAGCAACAGGTTTGATGATAAATATAGCTAATGTATAATTCATTATTAATCAGCTATTCTTGTTTTGAAATTGTGTAATATATGCATTGTTTTTGTTTTCCTTGCTATTGTTTTTACTCTTCAAAATGAAATTATAATTGAGAAAAGAGCTTGGAATATAGTATTTCATGTTCTGAAAGAAAATTCCAACCCATGTTGAGGTACCCCAAAAAACTATCAGATTCAATGGTGAGATGAAATCCTTCCATATCACAGAACAGAAGATACTCATGACCACCGAACTATCCCTACAAAGAGTACTGACAGATATTATGGAAAGAGATACAAACAACCATACCTTTGAGAACAGAAAGAAACTACACAACAGATCAATTAATTAAAAAAAGGGGAAAATTGCAAGCTTATATTATAAAAATAAAATAAAAAAGATAAGCAATACATGTTGGTTATTACCATCAATGTAAACAGCTTCAGTGCACCAGTCAAAAGAAGCAGATTGGTGGAGAGGACTAAAAAACAAAATCCAACAATATGCTGTGCAAGAAACACATTTAATTCAAAAGTAACACGGAGGATAACATCTCATCTCAGAAAGAATGGTTATCGTAAAGAAAGGCCGACCCAGCACACTAGTGATTGCTTGCCAGTACCTGTATCTTCCTAGGCAGGAACTTTAAACCTTTGAGCTGTCTGCCCAGGCCTTATGTCTTTTAATCATTCTTTGTTTGAAATTAATATTGCCACAATGGCTACCCTTCTTTTCTCTAGGATTAGAACTATGAGAGCATGCTCTCTCTTTCTCTGCTGATTGAGAAAGGTGGCAAAGGATAACTGGGATGAAGTTTCATGACTGAAAGAAAACAGGCACAAAATGGGAGGTGATCAGACAGAACTGAGGGGAACTATTTTAAATGCAGATTCCCAATAATATCTGCTAAACTATATAGTCAAAATCCTTATTCTTTTGGTCTAAAATGCAAACCTTTTAGTCACAAATATTTGTCAAATTCTAAAGCTTATTATTTTTTATTAGTGTTGGTAATTGTAGCTCCATAAATACAATAGTGTGATTTCTTACCTACATAATCTCAATTAGGTAATATTACCAGCAGATGTTAAGATTATAACTTCACCAAAGCTCTATGTCAAAGGTCAGAGGACAGTGCTATAAAATATGACAAAGAGAAGAAGCAAAATGCATCCACAGGTCCTGATCCCACAAAGAACAAATGCAGGAGACACTACCATAGAAGGAATTGGAAATTGTACACCTGAAATCTCTGACAAAGTAGCATCTGAAGTAAAGAAACAACTGCAGAAAGGTATAGAGGAAATCAGATAAGAAATCATATCTGAAGTAAAAATAACAGATAAACATAATGAAAGAATTACTAAGTGCTTCTAAAGAAGACACTGATTAAAAATACAGGAGAGTAGAAAAATGATGGAATCTTTGAATGAGAAATATAGGAAAGATCCACATGACTGACACAGACAAAGTATCTACAGAGTAAGGACAGGATTGCAAGATAAACCCTGAGGGGACTTCACTGACCTCATCAGAAACAAAAGCTACATCTTTTGGTATATAGGTCTTGCTGTGCCTTGGTCTTAACCATGCAGCACAAAAGTATAAAAATGAGGTATACAGCATGGGGCTATAATAGTAAGTTGAGCTGTAAATGGCTATAGTCAACAACTTCTTCAGATAACTCACTATTATTGTGGAATGCTGAACTCTGTTGGATTGTGTCGCCAAGTTCAGGTACCTAAATTGGTTTAATGATAATGGAGTGCCCATCTTTGACAGGGCTAAACAAAAAAAAAGGGGGGAGGTATAAAAAGGTAGAATCATGATATGTGTGTATAAACAGTACAGTTCGGATAAATTTGCCATGCTTGCGCATAACTCGATGAGAAGCAAGATTTGCACTAATAGTGGTTGGACAAGATATTACGTCGGCTACTAGTACTATGGACAATCCCTAGGAAAATAAAAAGGTAGAAAATATTCATTATTGAATCTGTGATATAATTCAGCTATAAAAGTTAAGATAAGTAAACAGCTATTCTCTCTTAATTCACTGCTTAGAAACATCTGCTGTAAAAATGTCTGTAAGTATAATATCATGGATGCACCTTGAACAATATCAAATCATTATGAAAATAGGTTGAAATGTATTAATTTATCAAATCTTTCCTGTTAATTTCTCTTGAAACTGTCTCATTGCTATTTGTTCTTCAATAAAATAAATAAAAAATCAAAAAAAATATAGGAAAGAAGTAGAATGCATGAAGCAGATTCCAAGATATAACCAGTAAATAAATACCTCAATCACAACCTGGCAAAATCATTTGAATAAAAGTGAAGATAGACTTTCAGACCTTGAGAACACATCTATCTAGAGAAAATTTTGGAAACAATTCTAATAAACAACTAGGATGCATGAAACACATAGATCAACATCATCAGAACAATGCAAAGATGGACAACATATGACTAATAGGTATCAATAAGAAAGAAGTTGTCATTTCAAATGAGACAAAACCAATATGGGCAGAAGCAACAGCAGAAAACTTCCAAAACACAAGGAAACAATTTGACATTCAGATAAGTAAAGTGTAAGAACTCCAAATAACAACAATTCAATTAAAACCACACCCAGATGTATAATAATCAAGATCTAAGAAATCCAGCACAAGAACAATACACTAAAAGCTGGTAGACAAAAGAAACATCACATGTAAGGGAAATCCATCAGAATAATGACATATATCTCTTCACAAACCATCAAGTCAAGAAGAGCAATACTCTCTTTCAAGACTAATAGAGAAGTGAAGTATTTCCATGACAAAGAACAATTAAATAATTTCAGGATGACAAAGACAACCCTAGAAATACTACTAAACGATATTCTAGAGAGGGACCAAAATGACTACAACTCCAAGAATTAAATTTGAAAGAACCTACCCAATATGCCAAACAATTAATCACAGGAGAAAAAGAGATATACAACATCAGATAAATAGTGTGTCAATTATATGTCAATACATCTCAATTATAACCATCAATGTAAATACATTCAATTCACCAATTAAATGAAATGGACTGTCAGAGTGGATTAGGAAGCAAAATCCAACAATACACTGGATACCAGAAACACACTTAACTCATAAATTCATTGGCTGAATGTTAATGTATGAAAAACAATACTACAAGCTCCAGCACCTCAGAAAAAAGCAAGGGTAGCAGTGCTGTTCACAAATAGTCTGAACTTCAAATCAGAATGACCACCTGAAATAAAGAAGGTTATTACATACTACTTAGGTGGAAAATACAAGGGGAAGTTGTAACAGTCATGAATATGTATGTGCCAAACATGGAAGCACCCAGCTCTATAAAAAAAAAAATCTTAATGGACATGAAAAATCTGATATCCAATACCACAATCTTAACAGGAGACCTTAATACCCACTTATCTCAAAAAGGTAGGCGAGGCAGACAAAAACTTAGAAAAGAAGTAGCAGAACTGAATCAGACATTTTTTCTTAAATTTTTATTCATTTTAATGAGAAAAGAAAGATGAAATAACAAACATATTCCAAACAATTTAGTTTGATAGTTATAATAATTAATATATTGCATATTTTGTCTTCATAGTACTTACTCAGAGGAGAGGATGCAGTTATGATATCTTGTCTTAACAAAAGTAATACAAAACATTTTTTCTCATTAAGTTAAGAGAAAGTGGCTGCATATTTATCATAAGTATCTTGTAGATATATTTTTCACTATAAAATTGTCCTTTGTTTATATCTCCCTTTTTATTTTTTCATTTTCTCAGAGATGTGTGTTCCATGCTGTTAGAAAAGCTATATTTGGAGAATGATTTAAAGGGCCTTTCAAGCATGATGTCAGTTCAAAGACTGTAGGTAGTTGAATTTAGTAAAATAATACACTATACTACATAATAGTCATGAGTTACTAGCACAATTGGCAATTGTCCAAAATTGTTGACTTAAGCCTTTTATAACTCAGAGTGTTAATATAGCTTCACTTTTTATACCCTGTGGTTACACTTTCCTGCTGGAAGATTAAGACTAAGTTAAAACAGGAGCGATATAGCTAAAATGTAATGTTTGCTATCTGATAATGTCAGTCTGATACCCTCGGGATTTACCCAGAAATCATGTACAGCAGTTTGTAGATCTTTTGACAGTGTCAGACATGTGTATGAATCACAGCCATGGTTTGAGAAATTTGCTGTCTGTGAAAGCGTTACAGAACTTTTTTCTCTCTAGGTGTCTCTCCTTAGGCACACTTCACATAGTCAGTCACTTTCCTCTGTGGCCGCATGATCTACTTGACCAAAATTTGGCATACTACTGACTTACAAAATGTCACAGTACAGGCTATCCCATATCCAGATTCCTCAATGATCTTGAAAAGTTAGGGGCAAAACATTGGCTATCTCTTTAGCCCATCTATCTGTCTAATTTTAGGTCTGCAAACTTTAGTCGTTAAACATCCAGAAGAAAAGTTTACTGATATTATTTTACTATAACAGAGTTCTTAAGCTAAATATCACTGTCTGAATATCACATATGCTAGACATAAAATAATTTTCCAAGAATCATGGATGTTCTAAAATTTAAATCCCTATAGAATGCCAAAGAACAATTACACATTTTCTGCACATATATTTAGCAGTCAAACTATACTCTGTGTTTACCAGAACGATTCTGCAACATTTTGTTTTGCTTGTTTCTTATTTATGGTTCTCAAGTGTTCTTACACACATTTCATTTAAATTGAGTATAGCAATAATTGCTATGATATTAGAAGCAGTACTCATTTAGAAGAACAAAATGGCAGGTCTTTTAAGCATGCTTTTATTATTACTCTTTGCTGTCCTCAGTGTAATTGCTTAGTTCACAGATATCAGCATATAGAGATAGTTAGGGTGAGAATTCTACCCATTAACTGCTATTTGAAAAACTCTGATGGAAATTTTTAAGAAACATTGCCTTAAACTTCTTCTTTGTGCATAATTTTGTCCCTGCTATATTTCCTCCTTTCTTTTTCATTGTTGAAACCTTAAAAGACAACCCAATAATTTGAGGAAAATCTTAAATAATAAGCACTCAGACAAAGGTCTTCCGTATAGCATTCATAAAAATCTAAAGCAGATTAGGGCCCTAAAATTTAAAAACCCAGTCCAAAAATGAGCACATATTTCTTAGAGGAAGAAATACAAGAAGCAAATAAATACATGAAGAAATGGTCCTTATTACTTGTCATTTGAGAAATGCAAATTAAAACAACATTGAGATACCCTCTCACCCCAGTAAGAATGGCTATCATAAAGAAATCAAACAACAGCAAATGTTGGAGAGTCTGTGGGGAAATGGAACCCTTTTCCACTGCTGGTGGGAAAGTAGACTTGTAAAACCATCATCAGCATTAATATGGAGACCCCTCAACACACTAGGACTTGAATTTCAGCCCAGCTATCTGATTTCTTAGAAATTTCACAAAGAACGGAAAACATCATATCATAGTTATACATGTGCACCTATATTTATAACAGCAGTGTTTGTCATAGCTAAATCTTGGAAACAACCAAAACTCCACTACCTGAGAAATGGATGTAAAAGATGTGGTTGTTTATACAATTGAGTTTTACTCAGATAAAAAGAAAAATAACTTCAAAGTCTTCATAGGTAAGTAGATACAACTGGAAGCTATATTCATAAGTGATTTACATCATCCATACATTTGTAAATACTGTATTTTTCTAGTGTAAGAACTTAAAAGAAGAAATAAAATTTTAAATGTATAACATGGTTAAGTTGAAAGAGAGAACATAAGGATTAAACAAGGAAGAGAAAGAAAGGAGAAAAGTTAGGAAATATGGCTGGGGAAAACCCGAACATTTATATAGACAAGATATTTAAAGCAATGGTTTTAAGAATTTCCATCAGGTTTTTGAAACTAGGGGTTAATGTGCAGAATTTTCCCCCAACTAGCTCTGTATTCTGATATCTGTGAAATAAATAGCTACATTGTAGACAGAAATGTGTAATACTAGAACCATACTTGAAATACATCTCATTTTTGTCTTCTGAATGCATAGTGCTTCTGATGTCATATCAATTTTTGATGTACTCTCTTTAAAGTAAGTGTTTATAAAAAAGAAAATAGGAGAAAAGAAAAAATCATGGTATTGTCCTGCTACAATGTTGTATATGTTTTACTTTCTAAATTTCTGTGTAAAGATGTGGAATTGTTTTATAATATTCTAAGGGATTATATTTTAGAATATTCATGTCTGGTGGAAAATAGCAGGTTCATATTATTTCTAAGGAGTTCAATATTCAGGCAGATACTGGTGTTAAGCTTAACTGCCTCTGTTACCAAGTAATAACATCCTTAAGCTTCTCTTCTGGGTGTTTAACAACTGAAGCTTGCAAAACCAATATTACACAGATAGATGTGTTAAAAACATAGCCAATATTTTGGCCCTGGATCTTTAAGTTCAGTTTGGATTCAGGACATAAGAGAACCTCGTCTATGACATCCTGTAACTGTGTAGTGTCCCAAGTTTTTTGATCTTGGAGATTATGGGACGACAGTGGAAAGTGAATGGGAATGTACAGAGTTCCTAAGAAGAGCCACAAAGAGAGAAAATTGCTCTGCTTTCACAGAGAGCAAATTGGTCAGGCAATACAATGACTCATCCACATGTCTGACAGTGACAAATGTTTTACAACGTGCTGTACATGGTTTCAGGGAAAATACTGAGGGGATTTGACAGGCATTATCAGACAGCAAAAGTTACATTTTTAGCTATATAAGTCTTGCTTTAACATGGTCTTAACCATCAAGCAGAAAACTGTAATCATGTGATATTAAAAGTAAAGGAATATTAGTATACTGAGCTACAAAAGCCTCAAATCAACAACTTCTAACAATTGCTGGATGTGCTCATAACTCACAACTATTGTGGACTATTGCACTCCATTGTGTAATTTTGCCAATTTCAGGTACTTACAATAGGGACTGGAATCAAGTATGAAAAGGTCTTTTAAGGTTTTCTCCAAATACAGCTTGTTTAACTGCAATGGAACTTTGATCTCTGACAAAACAAAAAAGAAAAGGGATACACAAAAACTAGGAAATTAATCAATAGTGTGTAGGAGGGACTAGGCCTAAAGAAAACAAGTCACCTCAGTCCTAGATAAACACTATCCTAGTTAAAGTCATCTATTAGTCGCTAGGCAACCTAGTGTCCATGTTACTAACTTTGCAAAGGTATAAATAAAGGACAATTTAATTGTGAAAAAAAATATATATTGAACACAAACCAGCAAATAATCAAGAAGTTTATACATCTTGACCAAATGGTGCTCATCCCGGAAATTCAGGGATTGTTCAACATATGCAAATCCATCAATATAATACTATCATATATATATATATATATATATATATATATATATATATATATATATATATATATATATGATATATAGATATATAGCTACTTTATCTTAGTTCATTGAGAAGAAAGGCTTGTAGAAATATTGTTTATACAAGATATTATTTGTGCATCTTGTCCTCTGAATAATTAGGAAGACAATAATGTAAAATGTATTAATTATTCTAACTATCCTACTAACCTGTTTTAAAACTGTTTCATTGCTATTTTAACTTTTTTCTCATTATAATGAATTAAAAAGCAAAAACCTACCAACAAAGAAAAGTCCATGGCCTGATGTATTCAAAATGTAATTCTGCAAGAAATGTAGACAAGATTTATATCAGTTTTCCTCAAAATCTTCAATGAAGTTGAAAGCAAAACATTTCACCCAAAGTGATTCCTGGAGGCAACTATTAAAACCAGAGGAAGATTAAATTACAAAAGCGAAGTGCAGGTCAGTCTTTCTAATGATATAAGAAAAAATCCTCAACGAAATACTAGTGAACAGAAACTAGCAAATCATGAAGAAGTTTATACATCAGGACCAATTGGAACTCACTTCAGGAATGAAGGAATTATTCAAGATATGCAAATCCATCAATATAATACATCCCACCAATAGAACCAATGACAACCTCCACATACTTATCTCAATAGAAGCAGAAAATGCTTTTGGAAAAGTGCAAAAACCATCCGTGATAAAAATCTTACAGAGAATTAGAATAGATTATATATACCACAAACTAAAAAAGCGTGATGAATGAAAAACCAATAGCCAACATTGCACAAAATGTGCTAGGTTTCCCTGAGCCAGTTGGACACTTCTGGACCCAGACCAAGTCTGACCTATGAGTGAGAATTTTAGCCATGTACTCGGTACACCTCTGAACAACTACAGAACCTGCCTAGGCCTGGCTTGTGGGTGAGAACTTCTACCGCACTTTTGAGAGCCTTCCAGACACAGCCCAAGTCTAGGCCCAGAGAGTGTGTGGGAGAGCTTTCAGGCTCATATGCCCCCACCTGACACTTTTGGACCCAGCCATGGCCTTTTTTTTTTTTTTTTTGTCCGAATCAGGGATTGAACTCAGACCCCTAGGCAAATGCTTATTCTACTGAGCTATCACTCCAGGCCCCAGCCCATGTTTGAGTCCTTGATTCCTGTTCTCTGAACCACTTCAGATGCAGCACAGTCTTGGCATAAAAGCCTAGTGTGAAATACTGCAGCTGACATCCTGGTAGAGAGGCTAGGGGCCAGAAACACATAGCTAATCCAGTAGCAGAACATCTTACCAGAGGAACAGAACAGATTCACTTCCAAGGTCTGAAGCAGAAAGAACATGAACACAACATGCAGACCCAAGCAAGGCACAAGTAGATAAATTCAAACTTCACAGATCTAACCCAGTAAGCTAAGACACTTTGCTACATGCAGATCTATAAATCCATCTTCCCTCCTTCTCTCTTGACTGAGAGATGGGTCAAAAGGTAACCTGGGGAAACTAGTCTGCCTGAAAACATCAGGCACATCAAGGGAAGTTGAAAAGACAGATCTTAGCAGAACAATCTTAAATACAAATTACCAATGTAATATCTGCTGAGCTATATAGACGTAATGATGTCTCTTACTGGCTAAAATTGAAACCAATTGGTTACAAAAGTTTGTCAACTGCTAATATCCATAGTCATTGTTAGTATTCCTTATTGTAGTTGAACAAACAGAAATCCATAATTACCTTAATCATGTAATCCCTCTGATAAGAATTTCAGTATGTGCTAAGAATATAATTGCACCGAAGCTCTACACCAAAGGTGAGAGGACAATACTGTACAAAATGACAAAGAGAAGGTGGAAAATGCAATCATAGGACCCGAGCCCACCTAGAACAAAGCAAAGGACAGTGGCACAGAATAAACTAGGACTCACAAAGCTTCCATGTCTGAATTAGTAGCATCTGAAGTAAAGAAACAATGGCAGTAAGGTATACAGGAACTCAGATGAGAAATAACTTCTGAAATAAGAAACCTCTGAATTAACAGCATCTAAAGTAGAGTCAAATGTAGAAATAGAGAGAGGTAATATAGATCAGACATAATCCTTAAAGTAAAAAGAATGTATAAATATAATAAAAGAATTGATGACTACATCTCAAGAAAATATTGATAAAAATAGAGATTAGAAAAAATGGAATCCTTCAATGAGCAATATAGGAAAGAAATAGATCTCATGAAACAGAGTCAAAGATATATATAGGAAGCTAAAATCTCAATCACAACATTGTAAAACCATTTGAGTGAAAGTGAAGAGAGTTTCAGATCTTGAAGATCCCATGGCACCTAATAAACAGATAAGAAAATATCTTTTGAAAACAACTAGGATGCAAGAAAAAATTATTCTTCAGTTGCAAAATGATACAAAGATGAATAGCTTGAGACTTATGGGCATCAATGACAAAGCAGTCAATACGAATGATATAAAAAGAATATGGGCTGAAGCACACAGAACTCTGAATAACATCAAACAAGCAAACAAACAAACAAAAAACACCAGGATATATAATAGTCAACATCCCAGGCATTCAGCACAAGAACAATACACTAAAAGATGTTAGGGAAAAGAAAAAGATCACAATTATAGAAAAAACCATCAGAATAATGGCAGAATTCTCTTCACAAATCATGAAGTCAAAAGAGTTTGGAGCAGACCACTTCAATTCCACTATGAAAAAAAATATTCCATCCCAGACTACAATACCCTGAAAAACTCTCTCAAGTTTGGTGAAGGACTAAAAATAGATCAACCAATAACATATGTTAGAAAAGCATTGCAGAAAAAGGAACCCTTCTCCACTGCTGACGGGAATGTAGACTGGTGCAACCATTATGGAAATCAGTGTGGAGACTCCTTAAAAACTAGGACTTGAAATCCCACTCAAACCACCTGTCCCCCTATTGGTCATTTTCCCAGAGTTTCAAAAAGTCATATTGCAGTGATACATATGTACCTATGCTTACAGAAACACAATTTTTGATAGCCAAACCTTTGAATTGAGCAAGATGGCTGTCAGCTGATGAACGGATGAAAATGATCCAGTATTTTTATACAGTAGAGTGTTACTCAGCTGTAAAGAATGATAAACTCAAAGGCTTTATATTTAAGTGGATACTGCTTGAATACATACTCATAAGTGAAATAAACCAGACCCACATATGTAAATATCTTATAGGCTCCCTAGTGTAAGAACTCAAAAGAAGAAAGTAAAAGAGAGAAGTATAGTACAATTAAGAGGAAAGAGAAATTAAGGATTAAACAACAAAGAGAGGGCAAAGAGAAAATCTAGGAGACATAACAGGGGCAAAACCAAACATTCTTAAGCACAAGATGGTTAACGCAATGCTCCTGAGTATGTTCAGCAGGTTTTTGGAAATAGAAATTAAGTGATAGGATTCTAACCCTGACTAACTATGTATGCTGATATCTGTGAACTAAGCAACTGCACTGAAGATATCAATGTGTAATACTAGGATCATGCTTGGAATGGCTGTAATTTTGCTCTTCTATTATTATTTTTTTTGGCGGAACTGGGGATTGAACTCAGGCCCTTGAGCTTGCCAGGGGAGCACTTATTCCACTGAGCCATCTTCCTAGCCCCTATTTTGCTCTTCTAAATACGTGCTGATTGTAATCTCATGTCAATAACTTCTATACTATACTCAAGTAAATATTTGTTTTTAAAAAGAGTAATAGTGTGAGTGAGACTGCGAGGAGCCTGTGAACACTGAAGCGACCCAGAATGCAGGCCTGACCTGTGAGCGATACTGCCTGGGGCCACCGGATTATCATCTGACCCAGAGCTCAGGCCCAGAATGTGAGTGTTACCTCCCAGGCCTCAGGATCTTCAATAGAACCACAGTGCAGGCCCAGTGTGGAACCCTTCAGCAGAACTCCCTGCAAAGGGGATACATGTGAAACCCACCCATCTGATTCATGAGCAGAACAACTTGCCAGAGTGACACAAAGGGTTCACCTGCATGACTTCAGCAGAAAGAAGTGGAGCACAACAGCCAGATCCAAGCCACACACCTGGAGGAGTCTGAACTTTGTAGACCCAGACCTGGTGCTAAGGTAATAACTCTATCTAAACTCTATATCAAAGGTCAAAAGTCACTGGTATACAAAGTGACAAAAAGAAAGAACAAAAAGCAATCTTAGGACCCAAGTTTACCCAATACAAATGCACATGACACTAACATAGTGGAAATTGGAACTAACAGACCTGAAATCTCTGAAATAATAGCATTGGTAGTAAAGAAAGAACTGCAGAAAGGTATAGAACAGATCAGATCAGAAATAATTTCTGAAATAAAAAAAAGTAGTGAAAACTATAATCAAAGAATTACTAAGTGCTTCTACAGAATACACTGATAAAAAATAGAGCAGAATATAAAATTGATGGAACCCCTGAATAAGCAATATAGAAAAGAAAAAGAATGTATGAACCAGATTCATAGTGATATACGAGAAAATAAAACCTGAATCACAAGCTGGCAAATCTGTTTAAGTGAAAGTGAAAATAGATTTTGTGACCCTAAAGACATCATTGCAGCTAGTAAAAAGGAAAGCAAAGATCTCTTGAAAACAACTAGGATGCAGGAAAAAAATTCAACACCTGCAAGACGATGAAAAGACAAAAAATGTGAGAATAATGGGCATCAATTAGAAGGAAGGAGTCAATGCAAACGATATAAAAAGAATATGGGCAGGAGTAATAGCAGAAAATTTCGCAAATATGGGTCAACAATCTGAAATTCAGGTAACTGAAGCATGTAGAACTCCAAATAACATCACCTGAATTAAAACTACTCTCAGACATATAATAATCAAAATGCCAGATATTCAGCACCAGAGCAGTATACTAAAATCTGCTTCAGAAAAGAAACGGATCACGTTTAAAGGCAAACCCATCACAATAATGGCAGATTTCTCTTCACAACCAAGTCAAGAAAAGCATGGAGCAAAGAACTTCATGTCTTGCAGGGAAAAAAATTCCAACCCATACTGATATACACTGCAAAACTCTCTTTCAAGTATAATGGAGAAGTAAAATACTTCCATGAAAAAGAACAACTAAACAATTTCATGATGACAAAGCCAAGCCTCCACAGACTACTAAATGATGTTATAGAGAGGTAGCGAAATGATCACAACCCCATGAATGAGCATGGAAAGAACCCACCAAATACAGCAAGCAATTAAACATGGGACAGTAAGAAGTATACAGTAGTAATTTTTCAGTTATTCTTTTGTGTACATCACCAAAATAGTTCCAACAGCACACTTTACAAATGGACTTATCTTTCTCCATAGGGGTCATGATTCCATGTGGGTCTACAGGGTAGATTTCAAGAAAATAGCTGTGGCTCAGTCCCACAGGTGACACCTGACCACCAAAAATGTCATGGTCATTGTCCATATCCACAACACACTAGAACTTTGTGCAAAATCTTATCTCCAAACTGTCAGAAATGATGATCATTTATTTTTCATTCTAGTATTTATCATATGTTTTATTCTTAGAATTTCTTTATTACCATGAAAGCTTTTTCTTAGTTAATTGTTTTGAAACATTTAAATTTTAATTAATTAGTACTTAATTTCTGAATAATTCTTAATCTTAATTTTTGTTTTAGGATTTATAACATTTCTTTGAATTATGATTTATCTAAAAGACATTGTATGATATCTTCTCCTAGTATTAGAAACTTTAAAAAACATATTTCAGAGTTCTGTTGACTTTATATTACTTATTCCTTCTCTTTTAAAAACACATGCAAGACCCAGCGAAGCTGGGCCTGTGAGTAAGGGTTCCAGGCCTGCAGCACTGGAGGGATCTTTCCCAGCCTTCTCCAGTACTGGCCCATGGCCCTGGAACCAGCACAGCTTGGCTGACCTAGCACAGCCTAGCTGGTGAATAAGAACATCCACTATCTTTTTGGGAGGTCAGCAAACCCACCAAAGTCCAGGCCCATCCATGTAGAGAGCGACCTGCCTCAGACACAAGGGCCAACTCCAGCAACTTTCCGGATCCTTGCCCAAAAGCCACCCAAGATAGTGGTAATTTTCTCTTCTTGCTCTGCATCCTGGTTCAGTTCATGCTTGCATGACCAGGGAACAAACAGAGGGGAACCACAGGAGCTTCAGCAAAAAGGAACTGAACATAACAGCTAGATCCACACTGGGCATAACTGGATAATCCCAAACATAATAGAGTGGCACTCAAATTTCATTACATGCTAAGGTTATAGCTGCACCAAAACTCTACACCAAAGATCAGAAGTCAGTGCTATACAAAATGACAAAGACAAGGAGAAGAATGCAATCTCAGACCTCAAGTTCGCCAGAAAGGGCAGAGGACACTAGTTCAGCTGAAATGAATGAATTAATAGATATGGAAACAAAGGAACAACAGCAGAAAGGTATAGAGGAACTCAGAGGAAAATTAATTCCTGAAATAAAAATAAGAAATAACTGAATACACAGCATCTGAAACAAAGAATCAAATCCAGAAACATCATGAGGAAACACAATGCTCACCCAGAACAAGTGCAGAGAGCACTACTGCAGCTGAAACATATGAACTAACAGCATCTGAAGCAAAGAAACAGCAGCAGAAAGTTCATGAGGAATTTGCGGCAGAAATAATTTCTGAAATCAAAAAAGAATTATTTGAAAAACAGAATTCTTTGAAATCATAGCTTGTGAAATACAGAAAAAAGTCAGGAAATATAGAGAGGAAACCCAACTTAAAAGAAGCTCTGCAGAAAAAGAATTAATAACTACCACAAAAGAAGACATGGATAAAAAAAAAGGAGATCAGAAATATGATGGATTCCTTGAATGAGCAATACAGATAAGAAATAGAACACATGAAACAGAGTCAAACAGATATAGAAGAAGTAATAATGATCAATCACGAAGCTACAAAATAGTTTGAGTGAAAGCAAAGACAGAGTTTCAGATCTTGAAGATGCTGGTGCAGCTAGTTAAAAGGTGAGAAAGGATCTCTTAAAAACAACGAGAATGCAGGAAAAAATAATACATCACCTGAAAAATGATGTCACGATAAACAATGTGAGATTAATAAGTATCAATGAGAAAGGAGTCAATACAAATGACATAAAAAAATATTTGGGGAAAATTAATTGCAGAAAACTTCCCAAATATAAGGAAACAATGCAACATTCAGGTAACCGAAGCATACAGAGCAGCAAATAACTTCAAACCAAATAAAAACACACCGAGACATATAATAGTCAAGATCCCAGAAATCTGACACAAAAATAATATACTGAAAGCTGGTAGAGAGAAGAAGCAGATTACATTCAAAGGAAAACCCATCAGAATTACAACTGACTTCTCTACTCAAACCATGAAGGCAAGGAGAGCATGGAGCAAAGTTCTTCAAGTCCTGAACGAAAACAAATTCCATCCCAGACTATTATACACTGCAAAACTCTCATGTCTGATGGAGAAGTGAAATACTTTCATGACAAAAAGCAACTAAATAATTTCATAATGACAAAGCCATCCCTACACAGCTTTCGGAAACATGTTCTAGAGAGAGAATGCAATGAACACAACTCCAAAAATGAGAATGGAAGGAACCCACTAAACAGGACAGACAATTAAACACATTATACAAAGGAGTAAACAACACCCGGTAAATATCTGGAAAAACATAAGTCAACACATTTCAATTATGACCATCAATGGAAATGTACTCAATTCATCAATTAAGAGAAATAGACTGGCACAGTGGATTAGGAAACAAAATCCAACAATATGCTGTATATAAGAAACGCACTTAACTCAAAAGTACATTCATAAGCTCAGAGTCAAAGGATGGAAACAATACAACATGCTCCAGCACCTCAAAAAAGCAGGTGTAGCAATTCTGTTCCACTACAGTCTCAACTTCAAATCAAGAAGATCAAAGGACAGAAAGAAGGAAACTATATATTGGTCAGGAGAAAAATTCAGGAGCGAGAGGTAGCATTCATAAATATCTATGCACCAAAAACAGGAGCACACAACTATGTAAGACAATTCTTAATGCACATGAAAACCCTAATATCTAAGACCACAATCTTTACAGGAGACTGTAACACCCTCTTTTCTCAAAAAGATAGAACAACCAGACAAAAAATTAGCAAGTAAGTAGCAGGACTGAACCAGAGCTTGAAACAAATCGATCTGGAGGTCATTTACAGAGTGTTGCACCCAACCACAGCTGAATGCACCTTTTTTCAGCTGCACACAGGTCATTTTCCAAAACGGACCACATACTAGTCCAGAGGTCATGAATAAGTATATGCCAGAAAATAGATATTATACCATGCTTATTATCTGACTACAGTGCAATGAAACTAGAAATAAATGACAAGAGAAACCAGAAAATCCTGCTAAATTCATGAAAATTAAACAACACCCAACTGAGCAATCAATAGGGCAGAGAAGAAATTAAACAAGTAATTCACCAATCTCTACACTTCAATGAAAATTCAAGCCCAACTTTCTGAAATGTATGGGATACGATAAAAGCCGTTCTCAGAGGGAAAATCATAACTAGGAACTCCTACATTAGGAAAATAGAATGGGAACAAATAAACACCCTATAATGCAACTCTGACATCTCAAAAAAGAAGAGCAAAGGAAACCTAGAGCGCAAAGACAGGAAGAAATCATAAAGATTAGAGCAGAAATTAATTCATTTGAGATAAAGAAAATAGTTCAAAGAATCCACAAATCAAAAACTTGGTTCTTTGAAAGATTAAACAAAGTTGATAACCAACCTCATGAAAAAGAGGAAAGAAAAATTTAAGTATAAGCAACAAGGAATAAAATGGGTGAAATCACCAGACCCAGTGGAAATACAGAAGATTATAAAGAGTTACTTCATGAATCTTTATGCTCACAGAATAGAAGACACAGGACAAATGAACTGGAATAGATGGCCTCTATGTTAACTTGATAAGATCCATCTGTGACAACCAAAAAGCTAATATAATGCTAAATGGGGAAAAACTGAAATATTTATTCTTAAATCAGGTATAAGACAAGGATTCCTCTATCACACCTCTTATTCAGTATAGTTTTGGAATCATTAGGAACAGTCATTAGAAAAGAGGGAGAAATAAAGGGAATAAGAATAGGTAAAGAAAAGTTAAATTATCAGTATTTTCAGATGACATCATACTTTACTTGGAAGACCCCAAAATTACTCCAAAAAACTACTAGAACTTATATGGAAATTTAGTAGCATAACGAGATACAAAGTCAATACTGAAAATTCAATAGCATTCCTCTATACAAATAACAAGCATATTGAAAAGGAAAGAATAGAAACAATACCTTTTACAATCACACTGTGGAAAATGAAATACCTTGGAGTTCACTTAAGGAAGGAATTCGAAGATCTTTTCACAGAAAATTACAGCACCCTAGGAAAAGAGATTCTAGAGGATTTCATAAAATGGAAAGATATTCCCCGCTCCTGGATAGGAAGAACCAACCTCAAAAAGATAAACGTACTCCCAAAATTGTTGTACAGACTTAATGCAATCCCTATCAAACTGCCACCAGCATACTTCCCAGACCTAAAGAAATCATTCCTAAAATTTGTTTGGAACTACAAACTACCTATAACAGCAAAGTCAGTCTTTACCAATAATGACAAGGCAGGTGGTATCACAATTCCTGACTTGAAATTTTACTACAAAGCCACTGTGATAAAATCCACGTGGTATTGGCAATGAATAAGACCTGAGGATCAATGGAATAGATTAGAACACGTAGAGGTATCTATGAACACACTCAGCCATCTAATCTTCGACAGTGGGGCCAAACAAGCCTACTGTTAGAAAGATAGCCTTCTAAAAAAAATAGTGCTGGAAAACCTGGTTTTCTACATACTGAAAACTGAAACTTGACCCATGTCTACCACCATGCACTAAGCAAAAGTCAAAATGAATTAAAGATCTAAATATTAAAACAGAAACAATCTCCTGGAAGAGAAAGTAGGAGGAACTCTTGAAGACATAGGAGTAGGAAAAGTGTTCATAACCCAACCTATATTTGCACAGGAAACACTCGAAACAATCAACAACATGGATCAACTCTTCTTGAGTTTTTTCATCTTGAAAGAAATTGTCAGCAATGTGAAAAGACAACCCCCAAATTTTGAAAAAATCCTAACTAATAAGCAATCAGACAAACGTCTGCCATCTAGAATATTTAAAGAACTAAGATATGACAGGGCCCTCAAATTTAAAGACCCAATCCAGAAATGGCCATCTGAGATGAATAGGCACTTCTCAGAGGACGAAATTAAAGAAGCGAATAAATATATGAAAAACTCCTCCCCATCTCTAGCCATCTGTGAAATGCAAATAAAAACAACACTGAGATACCATCTCACTCCAGAAAAAAATGGGTGCCATAATGATATCAACCAACAACAAATGTTGGAGAGGTTGTGGGGAAAAAGGAACATTTCTCCACTGCGGGTGGCAATGTAGATTGGTACAACCATTGCAGACGTCAGTGTGGAGACTCCTCAAGAGAGTAGGATGGGAAATCCCATTCAAGCTGGGTATCCCCCTACTGGGAATTTTCCCAGAGGAACTGAAATCATTATGCTATAGTGCTACATGTGTAGCTTTCTTTCTAGCAGTACAATTTGTGATAGCAAGATCTTGGAACCACCAAGATGTCAGTTACATGAGAAATGGTTATGGTATTTATATATAATAGAGTATTACTCAGGTATTAAGGATGATAAATTTGAAGCATTAGTACTGAAGTGGATGCCACTTGAACATATAATCATAAGTGAAATAAAGCAGACACATGTACAAATATTATATAGTCTCCCTAGCATAAAAATTCAAAAGAATAAATACAAATAAAATGTACAAAAACAAGTAAAAAAATTGAGTCAGATAGGGCAAACTGAACGGCATATGTTGCAGGGTACTAATCAGCTTTTCTTCTGGATTGATAACAACCTAAGTTAACAGATCACAATTGGAGAATTAAAAGGGCCTCACGGTGAGTCAATATTTTGGTTCTAGCCTTTCAAGTTCAACTAAGACTCAGGATATAGGTGAACCTGTACTGTAACATCATGAATCTTAGTTGTACCCCAAATTTTTTTAATCAAGGAGATTATGAAGCCACAGTGGAAAGAGACTGATTATTTGTTGTGTGCCTGGGGAGAGTCACATGGAGAGAAAACTTTCTCTCAGGCTTTCCTAGAGAGCAAGCTGGTCAAGCATTGGCTGTGACTCATCCATATGGATGACAAAGATGAAAGATGTACAGTGTAAACTATAGGATTACAAGATAAACCATGAGCAGACTTCACTGACCTCATCAGAAACAAAAGCTACATCTTTTTTTTTTTTTTTATATATATATGTCTTGATCTATCTCGGTCTTAACCATCCAGCATATAAGTATAAAAGTGAGGTATACAATGTGGGGCCATAATAATAAGTTGAGCTCTAAATGGCTACAGTGAACTACTTCTTCAGGTAACTCACTTTTATTGTGGAATGGTGGAGTGTGTTGGATAGTGTCACCAAGTTCGGGCACCTAAATTGGTTAATGACAATGGACTACTCATCTTTGACAGGTCTAGAAAAAAAAGGGTATACAAAATAAGAATCATGGTGTGTGTGTATAAACAGTACAGTTAGGATAAATATGCTGTGCTTCTGCATAATTCTATGAGAATTAAGATTTTCACTAATAGTGCTTGGGCAAGATATTTTGTCAGCTTCCAATACTAGGACAACCACTAAGAAGATACCAAGGTAGAAACTATTAATTATTGAATCTGTGACATAATTCAGCTATAAAAATAAGTATATAGCTACACTCTCTTAATTTACTAGTAAGAGACATCTGCTGTAATAATGTCTGTAAGTATAATATCATGTATGCACCTTGTGCGACACCAAAACATTACGAAAACATTTTGCAATGTATTAATTTACCAAATCTTTCCTGTTAATTTGTCTTGACACTGTCCCTTTGATATTTGTTGCTCAATAATAATAATAATAATAATAATAATAAGAAGAAGAAGAAGAAGAAGAAGAATATCAGACCAATGAACAGAGCTACCAGGAGGCATGAAAGCAAGTGTTTTCAAAGGTGAAGCTTTTATAAACCTAGTTATTCTGTCAACTTGTTCTATATTTTCTAGTAGCCTAGAGCTCACCATTTTAGAACTAGCATTTTATCTTAAATATGTTAGATACCCCTGTTAGCTTCTTCCTTTTTGTGGAAGAAACATTTGCTGATTACATGTTTTTTTATTATAAGGAGAATAAAATACAGAATTTCAAACAAAATGATAAGAAACTTACAAAGGTTATTATATTGCATATTATTGCCTTCAAAATATTTGCTCAGACTACATGATATATGCAAACAGACTTGGTCAAACATTATAAGCACTAAAATTCTTAGTAACAAATATTTAACTGCCTGGGTCAGAAAACCAATACACTTGGATAACTATTAAGAAAATTGTTTGAAATTGGACAATCAATTTAATGAAAATGGAACTTTAATAAACTCTAGCTTTTTATGCAACACAAGTTTAGGATCTAGTATGTGACAGAGAGATTGTGAGAGGAAAAAGTAAACTGCAGGGATCTCTTCTGAGAATGATAGACTATCAGAAAATCATCTAGGTGAAAGATGTTTATAGCTTTAGCTGATGCCATGGAAGTTTGTAGATGTACAGAGAATGGAATAATTTTGCTTAGGAAGTTTAGGAATGTTTGAAAACACTAAGAAATTGAGTGAAAATGACAACGTTGAGTACTGCGATTAGTTAGGATTTTGACTATGAGATGTTGAGTGTGGAGGAGTCACATACACACAGGCCAGGGTACAGTCTTTTGCCTCCCTGGTCCTCCTTCACCTGACGCAAATTTGGCAACTCATAGGAACTTCTACAAGACTTATAGTGGATTGGACAGAGAGTCAGATGTAGTTTCTAAAACTTACAAGGGATAGTGAGATCCTCTAATTGTAGGACTGAGCAGAAGAAATATGCAGAACTTGGAACTACAGCTCTAAAGAGCAATGCATTAGGTAAGTGTGCAAAAAATCACTAAAGTGTTCTTTTAAAGATGCATAGGCCTCCAATGTGTGAGTGTGTGTGTGTGTGTGTGTGTTTCTGTGCATTTATTGCTGTGCATAGGAAAACAGAAAAAAAAAAACTCTGCTGCTGTTCTACTGGATCTGAAAAACTGTAATAAAATATTTATGTCATATTTTATTCATTTATTTTGGTAAAATAAAAATCATTGAAGCCGGGCATGGTGGCACATGCCTGTAATCCCAGCACTCGGGAGGCTGAGGCAGGAGGATTGTTGTGAGTTTGAGACCAGCCTGAGCTACAAAATGAGCTTAAGGCCAGCCTGAACTGCATAGTGAGACCCTGTCTCAAAAAGACCAAAAAAAAAAAAAAATCATTGAATAAAACATTGTATTTTTTAAATAAATCCGCTGTGTACTTCAAAAAAGTAAATAAAAACACACGCACCCAAACATATGAAAAAATATATATATGCATAATCCAACGTAAGATTGATACTCTCTCATAGAAATCTTCACTGATCCTTTAAATAAGGGTTCATCTAATATATTTTATATAGTCCTCCATAACTATCACTGAGAGCTCTTTATTATTCATCCTGGAGCATACTGCAACTTCTCATGTCTTTTGAATTATGCTCTTCTTTATTTCCTATATGCTATGTCTGGAGGTATTAAACTATTTCAAGTTTGTATAACTAGAAAATATTTTACTTTTAGTTTTCAAAGATATCTTTGCTAAGTATAAAATTTAAAGAGGATACATTTTTTTTCTTTCAGTCCTTTAATTAGTCTAGTTTTTTAAACACTTGGTCCTCTTTTTTTTCCTTTCTAATGTGGAATAAGATGCTATATAATTTTGTTCTTCCGTAGCTAATACTTTTTTTGTATATGCTTTAATCATTTTTTTCTTTACACTAAGTTTTGGATAATTTTATTTTTGTGTATCTTGGTATGATTTTATTTAAATTTCTTGTGCAAAAGGTTCA
>PVKA01034446.1:0-23452 GCA_004027165.1 Ctenomys sociabilis
CCAGGATGGATGGCAGGGCTGGGGCTGACTCTTACCTGCCCTAGCTGAACTTCACTCCTGTTTTATGCAAAGGTCAAACACAGGCTACTTTCCAACCTTAACTGATCACCATGTCTCGGTTCCCATCTGCGATGTCAGGCTGCTGGCCATGAGTGCTGCAGGAAGAACAGGCAGTCAGCTGGTACCTGGAAAGTGTCACGGCACCTGGCGTGGTGGCTACACCTATAACCCCAGCACTCAAGAGGCTGAGTCAGGAAGAGTATTGCAAGCACATGACCTGGCTGGGCTGCACAGTGAGTTTGAGGCCAGTCTGAACTTTAGAGCAAGATCCTGTCTCATAAAACTCAGCCCCACAGAAAGATAGCAGATCTAAGCTGCTAGTGTTGACAGCCCACAGTCACTGTAACCTACCACTGAAGCCTGGTGCTAGGCAGCAGGACTCCCATGCCTGTGCCGGGTTCACAGGATGCAGCATTACAGAATCCACAGAGCAGAGAGCCCTGGAGGGAGGGGGCAGGACCACTCTTGAGGGTGGCACATTAGAAATATAATTTGCATTTTCTTCTGTTTCTCTTAAGGCAGTTAAGGAAGCAAGAGGTTTTGCTTAAAAAAAAACCCTAACTCTTCCTCCAAGTGGCCCAATAGGTAAATTAAAGTAGATCAGAGTTTGCCTCTCATTTTTTAACCTTTGTTAGTATAAATCTTCTGGTCAAGTTCCTTCTCAGCTCTGCACAAGCAGTGTTGATCATGAGGGCCCGTCATCTAAACTTAGGGAAAATGTGGTAGAATAACTGAATTTCCTTGACCTCACCCCCTTTGAAGAAGAGGGCATCATGATATGGGATTCACTGGGACATTCAAGGACAGCCAGAAGCCTGCAGCCATTGTCCTCGACCTGGGATCCACATGGTTCTGGGAAAAGTAGAGGCAAGGACAATCATTTCCTTGGACCAGAGCCACCCACAAGCCCTGAGGAGTCCTGAGCTAGGAAACCAGGCCCCAGCTCACAGGTTTCTTTAAAAAAAGATAGTAGGGCTCAGTCAGTGCTGGGCAAGCCTGCTGTACGTCAGCTCATCCAGCTCAGCTCCTCCAGCTGAGCCCCTTCCCAGTGTTTGCAGTTAATGCCTTTTCCTGTAAATCAGTGCTTTAGTTCTAATTTCTGTTACTAAATGCAAGAACCCCTGCTGGCCACCAACAAGGTCACCCAGGTGCTCTGGGAGAGTCCCTGCGTCCCTCCTGCTTCTGAATGCTCACCTGGAAAGTGAAGACCTCAGACAAGGTGGTCTCCAGGGGCCCACAGGGCATGTGATAATGGGAATCAAACTTGGGACTTTGCATTTGCCAGGCAGGGGCTTAGATAGCTGCACTCTTTCCCCAGCCCCTAGTTTATGTTTTTTGAAGTGCTGTTCACTATGTCACCCTGCTGGCCTTGAACTCACAGTGACCCTCCAACCTAGTATCATAAGTAGCTGGAGAAGAAAAGAAAGGCAGATATTTGAGTCCAAAAGAAGATGATCACCATGAAAAGTTTTGCTTTACGTCTTAGAAGGCTTGTATGACCTGAAGAAATGAATATATTTAGTATATTAGAAAATTATCAATTCAGAATGTTACAGCTATATGAAAATCTTTTTTTTAAACTTAGTTTTATGTCAAGGGTATCTTGTAATAGGAAAATGTTATTGCTTTTCCCACCAAAATCTTGGTCTGTTGATGATGACCAATGTGAATATTACAATAATATAATTAGCAGTGTTTATTGAGCTGTGTCTCCCATATGTGTCTCCCATATGGCCATGGACATTATTGGTCATCAGCAAAACAAAATAAAATAAAAATGCTGGAGAAAATATTTCCAGGCAGCTGCTTCTCTTTCATGAAGGGGAGATCTGCCCAACAGTTTTCTTAATCCTAAAAGATCTCCAATGAATTATTTAAAATTTTGATGACTCATGGAAAGCAGATCAAAACAATTAAAACATTATTTTTGATCAATGAATGATTTTTGACTTATTGTGCAAGACAATGTGTATTGCATCTGTAAAAACTGTCTTGATATCATTTTGATCAGCTGGCAATCTGGATAAAAGCATGTCATTGTCTCTATTGATAGCTATAAGACAACTTAAATTATAGACAAATATCTCAAAACTCAAAAAAATCAAAAAGAAAAAAATTGCTTAGCTCAAAAAAAAAAAAAACAGCTTTAAGTTTCATAAGCAGTTGCAGTTATATGGACAGTCAGACAGTCATACATAAGACAATTGTCAATAGTGCAGAGTGCCGTCAGATGTATTGGATCAAGTTGTATATAATAACTTTCACAGCTTTTAGATTTGTAACTATAAAGTCTAGTCAGAAATTTGTATAGATCAATTAACAGAGATCTTGTAATAAGGGTGAGAAGAAATAAAATCCATTTCACTCATGAAAGAAAGGCAGTTTTTAAGAAGGGTCCTAGGCTGAGGGCCTAGGATCAGATTGGAGTTATTCAGCTGCAAGGCTTCTCATTGATGCTTTGATAGCTACAGTTGTTTGATAAGCACAACTGATAGAACTGCTGTTTTTACTTCTATGTATATTAAATTTAGAAGTTCTCAGTGAACTTATCTGTGCTATGAAAATCAGTCAGCATCATTCTTGAGGGGGCAAAGGAGAGAATTCATCTCCAGTGCTGCCAAAGCACTAAAGGGCAGATAAACTGGGACTAAACCTTTGAAATTTATTCTTGGTGAGTTTTAGGATTAAATGTAGACCAGTTTTTGGATATGGCCCAGAGATAGGTGAAGGTCAGCTCTCTTCTGGAAGAGCCTGAGGGAAGGGTGACTCTCCATTCTGGAATTGGTCCTGAAATCCAGCAGCACAGAGGAGAGAGCATTAGCGTGGATCAAACTCTGTTGCAAATTGTGTTCTTTTCAGGGGCAGGGCAGTGGAGAAGGGAAAGAAAAATTCCGAGTCTGGCACGAGAACCGAGTCCTACCCATGTTGGGTGCAGAGATAAATATTTCAAAAGCTTTTGGAGGGGTGGGATCATTGATCCTTAACAAAATATGTCCACAGAGGCACAACCTGTTATTACAGAAAGGTCAGTCAGGTGGGAATAGAGGAGACAGTTGGGCAGGACTGGACTTGAAGGGGAGCCAGTGCAGGTGATGAGAATGTACCAAGGCCATGCCTGGGAGCACATCCTAGGATCCAAGTCCCAAGGGCTAGTTTCACATACTTGCCTAAGGGCTAAAGGGAGACTTGGGAATAATGGTACAGCCCTTTTGACACTTTCTGTTGTCTCATTAGGGACTCACCATCCTGTCTCACCTAGTAAGAGTAGGACTAAGACTGCTAAGGCTAAGGACAAGCATAGGACTATTGATTATTAACCAAGTTTAATGATGTCACTCATGTACCCTTGCTAGCATTAGGTCAATTATTACCTGAGGGACTATACCTGCAATCTTATTGTTGACCATGATTTTGATGCACCCTGTATCTGCCTCGTGGTTTAGCTATACACAACTTCCTGTGAGAAGCAGGCTCACTGGCCACCCATGCAGGACCCCTCCTGCCTTGCAATGTAGTCCTGTTCTCCATTCCCCCATTCTGATTCTCCTTTCCTTTTCTCCAATCAGAGAAAGGAAACCTTTTCTTCTCACACTTATGGTGTGCCATGGAAATAAGCTGCTCAGAAGTTAGCATTCTCAGTCCAGAAAGCTAAGAATAAGGAGGCTCAACAGCTAAGATTACCTCCTCACCAGTGGAAGATCAGAACAGAAAGGAAGCTGAAGCACATCAGGCTGGATATTTCCTCTCTCATGCAGAGGAGGATCAGGACCACTTTCCCCAGTGAAACCTGTCCTGTGAGGCTTAAGAACAGCTATCCACAGACCCAGCATCCTTTCTCTGGTGGAAGGAGTCCTGTGATTTATTAATATGCATGTATTTATGATGTATTCATGGCTAGATCATTGAGTAACATCGTATGTCAAAATCCTTTGGATAGTGCTATAAACACTTCTTCCTGCTGCTGCTGTCTAAGATAACAAACCACATCAAACCAACAGGTCAAGCAATGAGCTCTAGTAAATTCAGCCACTAAATCTAAATACACTGTATGCAAAAATGGGTTTAGAACGTCCCATAAAAGGATCATAACCTTCCACATTCTCAAAATAAATTTATGTTCATTCTAACAAAATCTTATAAGAGACAAAGCCAAAGTAATTATAAGCAAAGATATTGCATAAAATTTGAAGTGTTAAATTTTCTTTACCTAAGTGAATCACAATCCAGGATCTATGAAACAAAAGCAAACTCTTACAGCCATCCAATTATCTTGGTAGGATCTTACAATATTTTATAAGAAAGAAACTTCCAACCAGCTAGCTGTCTAAAATATCAACTCATGTTCTCTAAATTCTAGAAACAATGAAGATTAAGATTAAGAACAATTTATTGAAAAGAAGAAAAATTTTGTCCCTAGGAGATGGAAAGGGATGCAGAAACTTGGTTGCCACCAGGCCTGGCCTCTTAATGTGCAAAGCCATGAGGTGATGTGGGTTGAAGTGGGACAAAGCAACTCAGAGTGGAAAGCTGTCTAGCACACCATCCGAGTAGCTTTTGTTGCTGAGTGTCACACACAGGGATGGGCATTATGGCATTGCTGCGGCCTCCTAATGTGTGAGATCCATGAGCATCATTTGGTGAGGTGGTGCCTGAAGATTTCCGCCAAGCTGGGAGAAGTCTCACACATCTCTTAGGGTGGAAATAAGCAGGTTTTGGCCAGAAAATTTACGGGAATTCAAGACTACAAGCCTAGTCTAAACTCTAGGAAGTTCAAGGTCAGCTGAGTTACAGAGCGACCTTGTCTCCGAAAAAGAAGGACTCCCACCTTGAGCTTGTCTGAGACTCTAGCTCCTTGGTATGGCCTTCCGCTACCTCTGCACAGGCTTGGCTCTGCCCTATGCATCATACCCAACATGATGGTGACTCAGCTGCTCTCTGCTTCTCCTCTCCTGACTCAACCTCAGCCTTTCAGAACCTTGTGATCTTAGCCAAAATGGGGCAGGGCCCAGGCACCTCAGCTTCATGTGCCTGCTTCTTGGAGAGGCCAAATCTGCAGGCACAACTCTTAATTTCCATGAGGGAAACAGGTGCAGTGATGACTGGGGGATCCCTCTGCTGCTGCATCCTGGGGCACAGTTTGTCTGCACAGCACAGGATGTCCCTTCTCTCCAGGGCACCAAGGTCAGGTCAGCAGATGCCTCCCAGACAACAGGGGCTTAGAGGAATAGAGAGGTCGCCCACCTGTACCTGCCATGCTGCCTCAGGCCCCCCCACCTCCTGGCCCCTTGCTGCCAGCACATTTTCTGTCTCCAGCCTGTTACTCCCTCATGATACTTCACCCGTGCTTCCTCTATGCACACAGCTATGTTCCCCTAATCTCTGCTTGTCTCTGTCTGCCAGCTCTTTCACCCCTCAGACTCAGTCAGCCCAGGAGTCTCCAAATCCCGCCATGAGAAACTCTGGGGAGAGGACTCAAGCATCTTTTGTCATCTCCTTTATCCAGTTTTGTCATCTCCCCTCTGTCCCACCACAGCAGGTCAGCTCCAGAGTGAAAGGTTGTGGGCATATCTGAGTCAGAGCTCTCTGGTCTTCTGCACAGTGTCCCAGAGGCCTCCCCTCCTGTTACTTCCTTTGCTCCACTGAAGAAAGTCTGCCAGTGTCTTTCCATGGATCTTTCTTTCTTTCTTTCTTTCTTTCTTTCTTTCTTTCTTTCTTTCTTTCTTTCTTTCTTTCTTTCTTTCAGACAGGGTGTACAGGGTCCCACTGCAGATCGGAATCATAGTGATCCTCCTGTTTATAGCCTCCCAAGTTCCATGATTACAGGCGCATGCCACCACACCCAGTCTCAGTCACCTTCTCAGTGCACCCAAGGAAGGGGCTGGCACAGCAGGCCTGGGGATTGAACCCTGGGCCCCTGTGTCTGCATAAGCAGGTGCTTTAATCCACTGAGCTATTTGGCTGGCCCTTTTCTGTGGATTTTTGCATCTATGCTCATTAGGGAGATTGGCCTGCAGTTCTCTTTCTGAGTTAGGCCTTTCTCTGGTTTTTGTAGCAGGGTACATTTTTACCCTGGAATGAATTTGGGAGTATCACTTGTCTTTTAATTTATTAAAGAGTGCAAGAAATACTAGTATTAGGTCTTCTCTACATTTCTTGTAGGATTCAGCAGTGATTTCTTTAGGGCCTGAGTTTTTCCTTTTTTGTAGGTTTTTAATTATATTTTCAATCTCACTGAATGATATTGATTTAAGATTTTTATATTTTCTCAGTTTGGCTTTGGTGATTCACATGTATCAAGAAATCTGTCCATTTGTTCTGCATTTTTCCTTCTTATTACAAGTTTGCCAAGTAGATGTAGATGATATTCTGGATTTATGCAGGATCAGTTAGGATTTCACCCTTTTATTGCTAACTGTGGAAGGAAGTCTTTTCTTTCATTTTGTGATAAGGCTGGTTAATGGCTTGTCAGATTTATTTAATTTTTTAAAGAACAAACTCTTTAGTTCATTGATTCCTTGGGTTGCATTTTCAGTGCCCAGTGTACTAGTTTCTGCTCTGCTCTTTATCATTTCCTCCCTGTATGAGCTTGGGGCTTGGCTTCCTCTTCTTTTTCTAGCAGCTTCAGGTTGAATGCTAATTTGTTTATTCAAGCTTGCTCTATTTTCCTCATATGAGTAATCACTGCTGTGAATTTCCCCAGCTGGATTAATTTATTGTATGCTCTGACTTCTGATATGTTGTATCAGTACTATTGTTTAATTAGAGAAGCTATCTAATTTCTTCTTAAATTTCATCTGTTTATGAATTTCTTGTGGTATCTTGCGCCACTGACTTCCAATTTCACTGCACTATAGTCTGATAATATGCATGGGATAATTTCAAGTAACTGCATTTAGTGTTCTATGAGGTAGGATGTGCTCCGCTTGGGAGAAGTCCTCTGAAAAAGTGAAAGAATGCGTATTCCGATGTGGTGTGGTAGCCCTCTATTCTGTAGACTTCAGCAAAGTGTGCTTGTTCAAAAGTTTGGTTCAGTTCTATTTTGTATAGTTGATCTATTTGTGACAGTAGGTTGTTGATTTTCCACAGTAGAATTGCATTCCTGCTTGAATTTTTTCTGTTATTTGGTACTTGGAATGAAACTCAGAACCTTGCATTTGCCAGGAAGGCTGTCTCCAATTGAGCTATGTGCCTTATTTGAATTTTTTTTTTTTTCAGAGCCAGGGATTGAACTCAGGGCTTTGGGCTTGCCAGGCAAGTGCTTATTCAACTGAGCTATCACCCTGGCCCCAACTTTATTTGATTTTCATGTTTGTTAATATTTGTTTGATGCAGTCAGATGCATTGGGGTTTGTTGCACTGTTAGTTAGTTAGCTCTTTGTCTTGGATTATTTGCTTTATAAGGAATAGGGGACCTTCCTTATAAATCCCCCTTTTCTACAAAAGAAATAGCTCCTGTGATAGAAAGTAAACAGAACTTGATTTTAGTAACTCCCTTAAAATAAATTTAAAACTCATGCTCACTCCAACAGTTACAATTTCCAAAGTGGAGTCCATTTAGCAAGATGAGAGCGTGTTCTTCCTTTTCTGCAAACCTCTAGAAAGCTTGGCTTCCTAAAAGTGGGCTGGGTTCTCACAGCTGCTTCTGCTGCTACTCTAGATGAAATCTGTGGGAGAAGAGCAAGCTCACATAGATGTAAATACACCAGATGGCCCCTGGAGAATCCTTGGACTATGTTTTGGGAAACTGCTAGCTGGGAAAAGCTGCAGTTTGGTGAAAAAGCAAGTCCTTCAAAATAATACATCACAGCAAGTGAGTCTCTGCCCCCTTGCTCTACTCATTGGAGAGCATCAGTGTCAGTCATTACTTACATCTCCTTCCAAAGACACGGGTGCCACTGGCAGGAAGCCCAGGTCACCAAGCCAGCACCACACCCACAGCCCTTGCTCCTGCACCTGGGACTCCAGCTGGGCACATCTGGCACTGCACTCGAGGGAATGTACAATTCTTAGGCATTAACCAACCCTCTGTACCCCACCAATGTCCTTCTCATTGCATAGGTCACTGAACATATGACTATTTCAAGGATGCATTTGTAGATGTAGAGTTGCTGGAGCAAAATAGGTACACACTTCCAATCCTCATGGTGGAGACATCCAGCAAATTGGTGGGGTGGTGAACACTAGAGAAAGGTCCTCTCCAAGACCGAACAGAAACTGCAGTATCACAACATGAGGAAGAGAAGGAGGAAGTGTGTCCCCAGGACTCAGGAAATGTCTGAAATGAGAAGTGAAGCCCACTATGACAACAAAGGAAGAAATTTCAGCAGAGAAAAGGGGTGACAGGTGGTGCTTTGTCTCTAAACTCTGGCTTGCCCTGTGGGAAGGAGGGCTCAAACCTGCAGATGCAGTGAATATTGGTGACCCTAGAGGACCCAGGGGAAACATGAACCAGAGGAACTGAACATAGGATGCGGTGGAGTGGAATGGTTAGGGAGTTCTTAGGGAACGATGTCTGGGAGGAGAGGAAAACTGACCTGTCGTCATCCTGGAGAGAGGCCAGTGGAGCTCAGAGCTCAGAGCAGAAGCAGGCTGCCTCCATAGAGCTGCTCCACGGGCCATGGCAAGGGACCCGAGTTCAAGTTGTCAGGATGTTTAGGAGATAAGTTCAAGTCAGCAGGGAGCAGAGGAAAACTATCACTGGCTGGCAGCAAGTAAGCCACATGGATCTGGACTCTTTCTGCACACTTGTGCACCAGTGAGACCAGGGACAGCAGAGACTCGCCTTCAAGTGGAAATGTTTTTATTTTTATGTTTTTCTCTTTTATCCATTGCTTTTTTCTTGCTTATTACTGTTTTTCTGAGTGTGAACATGGAACCTAGTTTTTTGTTCATGTTTTTCTTTCTGTTTTTGTTACTTCTTCCTTCTCTTCTTCCCTCCTGTCTTCTTAACCAGCTTCTCAATGTTTACCTAATCTTTCATTAATCTGTTTTGCTTTAATCTCTTCCTCTTGTTGTGTTTCTTAATTTTTTCCCAGTCACTTTTAAAATTTCTTACTGGAGGGTAAAAAAATCACCATATTAAGGACTTATTTACTGTATACAATTTCTGCCTTGTTTTAGATTTTGTTATGTATCCACAAACCTAGTTGATAAGCTTACATGTGACAAATCCATAGTTATGACAGTTTGTAAATTTTAAGGCTATGCTTGGTGCTACTATTATTGTTCTTTGTACCAACTTAGCCAAGGTAACGTGATTATTCTAGTCAATTGTACTTTCTGTTGTACCAACCCTGAGACTACTTATGCAACACTATAGGCCAATGTCAAAGAACCAAAGACTGGGCCAAATAGGCAGCTCCAGAGAACACCCAGCTGTGTTCTCCTGAGAAATGAAGCCCATTGCCTTCACCTCCTGAGACCTTTACTTCAATGCTATTCCCTGAGAGATGCAAAGCTTACTGTTTTGAACCTGATGTTCCATTAATTCACTAAGAGTACATGACCAGTTCTAGCCAAGACACAACCAATCTCACTGCAACATGCAGGTGACAATTTATCACTCTACTGATGACTGGAATGGGATCCGAACAGTGCTAAGACATGAGATAGCATCTTAGCTGAGGCCAAGGACTCAAAAACAATCATGTCTTACTGGCACTAAAGGTGCCAGCCATGCATACCTCAAACTATCTGTTCAATTGCTAATTGAAGAGCCTCTGTGCCTGGTACAGAATTGTTCTGTTTCTCTTAGTAAAGAGAAATGTCCACAAACTGTCTTTTCCCTAGCATTCGGTCCCTATTTCCGTGCAACTCTCTAAGTGAAACAAAGCCATGAGCTTTGTATACTCGTGGCCCTTTGTTTCATAGACAGCAGTGGGTCACCATCCCAGAGCTCCTCAACTGAAGAATATTCTCTGTCTTTCTTATGCATCCTTGTATCATATTGACTAGTGGGAGACCAGAAACCTCTTAACGTGTTCCAAGCTCTTGGTGTCCTGGACAGAGTTGAATGGGAGGTCTTCTATATTTCCCATTCCTAGGTCATTTCTTTTCCTCTGCACACTACGCTACTGGTACAGCTGTCCTATTAGAATGTCACCTTACCTGGTATCAGATCTCAGCTGTCCTATCAAAGGCCTGCTTAGTTTCACATTGAGTGGTGATGACAAATTAAAGACAGCACTTTCTCATGGATCTGGGATCCTGGCAGTTATCTGGGATTCGGTGTTGCATGCACATGTACTAAGCTCCATGATTGTCCCATCCTAATCTCCCTCACTCAGTTCTTGCATCTCATGAAGCTTGTTGGAAGAAGCACCTGCAGTATTTATAGAGACATGGACCTGGGGTGGGGGCCAGTTGACAGTGGCACTGGGCTGCTGGTTTCAGACCTGTTCTTTGATATCACTGTGGCTGGCCATAACTGCTCTATTGCAGAGACTCCTGGTGCCCCAGCACAGGCTTCTGGTAACCCTTTGCACAGGGATGGCCTTAGATTTGTGCCTTTGAGGTAAAGACAGGAAGCAGCCTGGACACCCACAATAGGCTCTCAAATCCTGCCCCCCAGTGTCTGCTTCTTGCCACACACCTTCCCTAGGCTGGAGGACTCCAGATTTTTCCCTCAAGGCAGCCATCATGCTGTTTTCCAAAGGCTTCCTCATTCCCATAAACCACAGAGAAGACCCAGACCCTTTTCTGTTCAATGTCATCTTTCTGTGAGTCAACACGGAAGAAACAAAGATAGGTGGAAAGAGCCAAGGAGAATCAGAACTAAATATTTGTACTTTTTCCCATCTCACTATGTAGGCACAGCTGGCCTTGATCTGCCTCAGACTCTGCACCTCAAACACTGGGAATCCAGGCATGCACTGCTAGGCGCAGGCACATGGTATTTCTAGGAAGCCTGTGACTCCGAGACACAGAGCTTCTCAAAGTGGTCTGCATCAGTACTCCCTAACTCTGTTTATTCTTCAGTTCTTCTGGACTCATCAAATCCTGAATCCTTTTCCTTAAATTCATATGTAGTCTCACTTGATAGAGAGCAAAACCCTGATCTTTAAAAAAAAAAAAAAAAGAGTGTTTCTAGACAAACCATGTTAAATTGCTCATCTTTTCTAAAAATGTTGGAGCTAATACCTTTATAAAGTGGGCCAGGACCTCTGTAGGTTGGCCTTCCACTACTTGTAAACAAAGACCACAGGGAACTTCCTATAGATTCTCATGTGTTGACTTTCATCTTGCCACTGCTGGGTGTGGTGGTCTGCCATGCAGGCATCACAACATTCTGCTTCACCAGTCCAACAAGCAGAAAGCCAAAGCCGTCTGCCTGATCTTCATTATGATCATCTTCCTCTTCTGGACCCTGCACAACCTGGCTGTGTTTGTTTCCGCTTTCCAGGAGCACACGTTCACCAGGCACTGCAAGCAGCTGGACCTGGCTCTGCAGGTGACAAAGGTGGTCACCTACATGCACTGCTGTGTCAACCCCATCATCTATGTCTTTGTGGGCCAGAGGTTCCGGAAGTATCTGTGGTGGCTGTTCCAGAGTGCTGGGATCATGGGCCTGGCCAAATGTTTGCACTTTCTCACTGGAGACCAGCTGGAGATGAACAGCTCCTTGTCCTCGTTCACCAGTGAGCACGAGCTGTCTGTTGTGCTCTGACTCAGACCCCTGCAGGGCCCTGTGGGTCCTGGTGGGAGTGACCTGCCACATGGGCCACCAGAGCAGGGAGAGGAGACAACATGACCCTCCCCTCCAGATTCCACACTTTGTAGAAAATTGTTTCTAGAAGGGCCCAAAGAAGAAAGAAAACAAGCATCAAAGCATCCTTATCTCATTACCCAGACAATCACTGTGCATTTTAGATGTGTTTTCATTCATTGTCCATTCCATGTGCATTTGGATGGGCCCCGAGCTGGCCCAAGTGGTGCTTGCTATTCCCTGCTTGTATTTAATGAGCAGTGTGTTGTGTTTGCTTTTCCTGGTGAATAAGTCGTTTCAGAATCATTACTTCTATTGTGTGTATTGAATTCTGTTGCAGAAATGCTCCCTAACTTAATGCCCCAGACCCCCATTACTGCTGGGAAGTTGATCCCTAGTCAAGTTTTGCACAGTGGCAGGCTTGGATACTCCACGCACAGTGAGCCTCAGGGTGGTGGGGACACCGCTCCCTAGGGAGCACAGTCCCCAGCCCCATAGCTGGACATGTGCAGGGATCCCAGTGTAGCCAGCGGGGCAGAGCCATGACAGCAGCCCAAACACTGGGTGCCTCCTCCTATGACCAATGTAAGGACACTCAGGCTAGCAACTTTCCTCAACATGGGAGCTGCGCCCTCCCTGGGCCGCTCTGCCCTTTGGTGGGACTGACCATGTCCATGCCTCCTTCCTGTGCAAAGAAGCTGGTGTCACGGACCAGGGAGGTCACACCATCCAATAGTTGTATCTCCACTGAGAGAGAACAGCGCTGAGGCATGGTTCCAGTTCACCTCCTGGGACCATGCAAGCCCTCTCTGGAGAGTGCAAAGGAGGCTGAGTTGCCCCAAAGAGCCTTGCCTACCACTTGGCAACATTATAACTAAAATCACAACTAAAATTAGACCCTACTTGTCCCCTTGTTACAAAGGCAGTTTGTGTCTGATGTGGAAACTTGAAAGAACCAGAGAACAGCAAGAAGCATGTGGTGGCCCCAGAAGCCCCAGAACCCAAATCCAGCCTGAGCATGGGAGTGTTGTGGCACTTCTCTTCCCAAGGGTGTTTTCTAAGTGAACACCCACACACACACACTCACTCTTCATTGTTCTCGGCGTGGCCTCTCCCATCTCCACTGCACAGTGAGCACTGCCTAGGTACTGCCTACAGGATGACCCGTAGCCTCCTGGGTGCTCTGGGAGGTAAGGGTGAGCAGGTTAGCACTGCCTTTCTGCTGGGCTCTGAGGAAGAAAATGAAGCTAGCAAAGGCTGCAGGGAGTCTTTCTTAGACTACATCCAACAGTCTGGCCTCCTTTGACCTGGCTCTGACTTCTGACCTTCTGATCAGGTCCCTGAGGCCCCTGAGCTGTGAGAGCACCTGGCTAGGACACCATCACAGCAGGCAACAGGTCAGCCTGGGCCACCACTCCATCAGAGGCCAACCGTGTGACCTGGGCCATTTTCTTTATCTCTGTCTGAGCCTCAGTTTCCCCACCTGTACAATAGGCACCCTAATAGCTCCTCCTTGGAACTGCCATTGGAGTTCCATGTGACTTCCCTGTGCCTAGCCCTGGGTGGAGAGAGGCGCCGTCTACTTGCTCTCCCTAACCCTCAGCGAGCTACAGCTGCCCAGGGTCTCCTCTGGACACGAAGCTGCCTGGGAACCCCCACGAGAGACGAGGAAGAGATGGTGCTCCAGCTACCATCTTCCCTCCCAGCCCAAGTGAGCCCAAGTGACCCTTCTTGCAAACTTTCTGAACTGTGACTGGCTTTTCTTCTTATTAGGTGTGGCACCCATGTTCAGTCTTTCCTCTCCCACAGGACTATAACCTGCTGAGCCAGGCTCTGTCCACACAAGTGGTGGTGATGAAGGAAGATGCCTCATGTGTGTGTGTGCATGTGTGTGTGTGTGTGTGTGTGTGTGCACATCATGTACCTGGAGAGATTTCTTTCCTTTTTCCTTTTCAGCCTCCCTCCATTTCAGGGAGCAACAAATCCAAAAGATAGAACTCTGTAGGACAACAAAAGGAAAATCACTACCGCTGAACCCATTATGATTTCACCGACATTAAGTTCAAGAGCAGTCAGTATTTACATGTTTTGATAGAAATGACACAGCTGCAGCCCACAGGGAGGAGCACGTGCACTGAGAGGAAGCACCCTGGTCATCCTCTGGTGCAGCAATGTCCTGACTGGTGGTGACAAGGGACGGCCATGGCAGACACTGGAGATGAGTGCCCTTTGGGCACTTACCGCATGCGTGTCCCATGGACATTTGGAAACGCAAAACTTGTTGGGGTCAGTGCCTACAGCGGCTGTCACTGCGTGCTGTCCTGAAGGAAAGCTGAGCTTTGTGGGAAACCGCCGTAGTCTCTTCCAGAGAGAGCTTCTCACACAGAGAAGCTGTGTGACCTCCTGAGCAACAGCAGCAGCAGCGCACGGTTGATCCGGTTTCGTACATTTTGCCAGAAAAAAAAAAAAAAATTGTTCCTACTTTTTATTTCAGCCATTCTGGTAGACAGGTAGGAATCTGCCAGTCACATACATGGACGTTCAGTTTCCGTGGACTGACCCCTGGTGGGGAATGACGAGAACAGCTCCGCGTTAATTGGTTGAATTCTGGGGAGCTGTTAAATGAGCCATCTTAGCTCTGGCTCTGTCCCAGGGGGCAGAGCTGCTCAGCATCCCAGGACAGTGCTGCGGAGACTCAAGGGCAGGTGCAAGAAGCCAAAGCACGCAGAAACAGGAAGGACGCCCAACGTGAAGAGTGGGTCTCTCCTATGTTCACCGCTCCCCCTGCAGGGTGCTCATACACACAGCTTTTCAGCTCTTCTTTTTAGGGACGAGTATTATCTTTCTGACTTAAGTAAACTGCAGAGTCTTTGGCGGGCTCTGGTGTGGCATGGAAGAAAACACTGACTCCAATGCCATGGCCACCTGCTAAGGGGCCTCGGTAGGCTACAATCCCTGCCTCCAGGGAGGTAGGGCTGGGGTCAAACTGACCCAGACACCTTTGCGAAGAACCTCTTTCGGCTTATGTGAACTCGGGATTGTTGCCTAACTGCACCTCAGTTCCTCCCCTGATAAGCTGTGGAAACTCACACACTTCCCTCAGCAGCGGGTTTGCACCCGCCCAGGCAAGATGCTACATGTCCTATACTGCTTCACTGCCACTGCCTCCCTGTCCTCAGAACACTGTGGAGATTCTGCCAGGGTTTGGGCCTGAAATCTGTCCCTTGCAGATCCACAAGTGTCCTCTGTCCTTTTTCAGCTGGGATCTAGGCATGCTTTCTCCTCGATTCACAGTGCACTCTGCTCCACACACGGACTTGATGTATGCTCCGGGTGCCCAGCTCCACCTCGTGCATATTGGGCAGCATCACTGACATGAAAACTGCTGTGCTGAGCCCTGAGTGGCCTCCATGTGACCTTCCAGCCCCGGAGGGGTCATGGTTTGGGGTTTTGGAAGGAGAACAATACAATAAAGGATAAATTTTATAAGATTATTTTATAATTACCCAATGAGTTGAATTCAAAGAGTACAGGAAATCTATCCATACACTACAGACCAAAGACTCCAGATGAAGGTCTGGACCCTAACACCCTCCATGAGTCCAGCCGAAGTCCTAAGGCTCCTAACAAGGCCTCCTACAAGCCTAGCTGGAGGCCTAAAGCCCATGACAAAGTCTCATGCAGGCCTGTTTCATGGATCTATGCTGGGAAGGCTTAAGGGTCAGTGGTGGAAGCGAGGAAGTCTATGCCAGTGGGATGAAGGATCTGTTAGCCGCCTGTGGGATCTGAACTGGAGCCAGGAAGCAAGGCTGAAGATAAATGCCAGAGCTCTCCCAAGAGTACCACAGCCATCCTCAGGGACAGCGAGGCCCCAAGCTCCTCTGATGATGAGGAAAACTCAATTCACACCAGGAAAGTCAACAAGACAAGCTTCTCCCGGAGACTGAGCAGTGCACCATCTTCCCCTATGGAGCCAGGAAGTGATGCTCAAGATGAGGACCAGAGCTCCCCAAAATGAAATGTAGCTATTCTCAGTGAAAGCGAAGGTCCTGAGCTCTTCTGACAAGAATAGCCAAGTTCACCAGGAAAACCAGCATGACAAGGTTTTCCAGCAGAACAGCCAGGAGAACCAGCAGCTTCCAACAGCTCCAGCAGCTTTTCCAAGCAGCTTCCCTGCCAGCTGCCACCAGTTCTTCTCCAGTTCTGCTTCTCATGCTGCTGACAACAACCCTCAGGTGGGCCTCCCACACCCGGTACCACGCTAGTTCAATGTAGCTCAGTGTAACAAGTTGACCACCAGTTACCAAATCACTATATCTTGTTCAGAGAAGAGTAAAGCAGACATTGAACATCCACACACACACACACACACACACACACACACACACACACACACACACCGGTAACAAGAATCTCAGGCAGTCACTTAGACAGAGGGGAGATTAGCCTGAAGATGGAGCTCATTAGCCAAGGTGCAGAAGCTTCAGGACAAAAGGTGTTGAAGTCCCAGGGAAAAGCAAGACAGGGAGCCACAAACAGCCCCCAAGGCTGAGGATTTGCTGTCAGGTGGACCTTGTGTGAAGAGGTCTTAGCCCCGAACTTTCCTCAGATGTGATGTGTTTCATACACAAAATGTACAGCACTGTGGTGTGTATGTGAGGCATGCCTCAGCAAGGAGTTTCTGCTCATGTGTGTTGAAGATCTGGCTTTTGAACCCATGGACATCACAATGAGTTGCATCACTGGCCATTTTCTGACTCTTGAGACAGGGTCTCACTAAGTTCCTAAGTTGCCCAGAATGGGCTTCTAACTTGTGGTCCTTCTGCCTCAGCCACCCAGAATTCTGGGATTGCAGGTGTTCACCAACATGTCAGCTTACCAAATAGTTTGACACATCTATTATTTGCCAGACAAGATGGCACATTTCTGTCATCCATACATGCTCAAGCAGTGAAATCACTGTACGTGAAAGGCAAGCCTGAGCTTCATAGTAAATGGGTTCTTGGCCATCCTGAACTACATAATGTGGCCTTATCTCAAAAACCAAGCCAAACAAGTGTGCTGTTTATCCATCCTATCTTTTCTGTCTTTCCCCTTCCCCTCCCATGTTTTGGGTTCATCCTTTAGTGCGTGATGTGGAAAGTCAAGACATCTTTGACTGGCATTATTCCAGTTTGTTTGGGTTTCTTCCTGTTGATCTGGAAGTGTACTGGGTTTGCCTTTGCTAAGCCATTTGATACCATGGGCACTGAGGTACTGTATTTGCTGAACCATTTTTAAATGGCTCATTCCTTTCCTTCCTCATGAACTGTTTTGCACCCTTTTGGATGTTTCCATGAAAGCACAGAACCTCCAGGATGGTGTGACACCAGTCCTCTGGGAGAGAGCTTGGTGGGTGGAGATGTGTGGGCTGTGGGTGGCCGTGGACTTGCCTGGCCAGGTGCAGGGAAATCAGCAGAAATCCTCTGCTTTGGTTATAGTGGTAGTGCAAGAATATGTGGAGTTGCCTTAAAAACCTAGAAGTAGAGCTATAGTTGGATGGAGCCACACCCCTCCTTGGTTCAGTAAAAATGAAGCATTCAATTAAGCCTGCCAAAAAGACCTGTGCCCCCATGTTTATTGTGGAAGAACTGACAATAACTATGATTTGGAGGCAGCCTTGCTGTTTACCCACAGTGAGTGGATAAGGAAAACGTGTCATATACGTGTTGGAGTGTTATTCAGCAGTAAGGAACTGTGGATGGGCTGGGGAGAGCACATGGGGCCGGGGAGATAGAGCAGTAGAATAAGTGCCTGCCTGGCAAACGCAAGGTCCTGAGTTCAATCCCTGGTACTGAAAGAAAAAAAACCTGGAGGAGGGCACAGTGGGCCCAGTCCACCCTGGTGGGCCTATTGAGAAGGAGCCATGAGACCGCCAGCCAGCAGGACTCAGTGGTCCACTTGGGCTGGGCTCATCTGGAGGGAGCTGAACATAGCAACCAGACCCAAGCCAGGTCTGGCCAGCTGAGTTCGAGTTCAGCAGATCGAGACCAAGTGAGCATAAGTGTACTTCTGTGCCCAGTGGAGCCCAGATGAGCCCATACTAAGGCCTAGATGTACAGGAGCATCCTCATGGCACACAGGTGGCAGCAGGTAACTGGGGTGAGCTAGTCTGTCTGGAAGACTCCAGGTGCATGAAGGGGAGGTGCCCAGACAAAACTCAGGGGAGCTTACTTAAATGCAAATTCCCAATTTAAGATCTGTTTTATTATACAGCTATAGTATTTGCTCCTATGGCCTAAAGTAAAAACCCATTAGTTACAAATGTTTGCCAATTTCTAAATTTCAGTAGCTATTATTAGTACTGCTAATTGTATTACTGTAAATAGGAAACCATGTCTGCCTTAACCACATGTTCCCCATTGGAGAACAGTGCTGGGAAGTTCTTGGGTAATAGCCTCACCAAAGCCATACACTTAAGGAAGGAGGACAGTGCCAAACAAGAAGCCTTCAATCAATGGAAAAGGCAAAATCTTGGGACACAAACAAAACAAGAATTTCTGACACAGGAGAGATAACTAAAAATCAGACTCTTTACACAGCGGCTCTGACTGCAGTGATACAGCTACCATCAAGCTTTCATAAAAAGGTGTCACAGTAATCAAAGTAAAGGTTTCTCTCTGAAATAGAAAATGATAAAAAGAAGGAGCAAAATGCAATCTTAGGCCTTGAGCCCACCCAGAACAAACCCAGGAGACATCAGCATAGAAGAAATAGAAGTCACATGCCAGAAATCTCTGAAATAATAGCAGCTAAAGAAACAACCAACTAAACATTTATATGATCAAATTTTACTCTTGGTTTAAAAAAAAAGAAACAACTGCAAAAGGGTTCAGAGGAAATCACATCAGAAATAATCTCAAGGTAAAAAAAAGAAATAACTATAATGAAAGAATTACTAAGCATTTCTAAAAAAGATACTGATAAAAAATAGAGGAGAATAGAAGAAGATGGAAACCTTGAATGAGCAATATAGGAAAGAAATAAAATGCATGAAGTACATTTAAAGAGATATACAAGAAATTTGGCTGATCTGATGGCAGTGGGTTATCAGAACTTATTAACAGTGTCAAAGAGATATAGAAGAAATTAAGAACTCCATTGAAAATTGGCACAACAATTTGAATGAAAGTGAAGATAGATTTTCAGACCTTGACGATGTCCTTGAAGCTAGTGAAAAAGGTCAGCAAAGATCTCTTAAAAACAACTAGGATCCAGGAAATTATTCAACAGCTGCAAGATGATGCAAGGATGAACAAAATAAGACTAATAGGCATCAAGGAGAAAAGAGGCAACACAAATGACATAAAAAGGATATGGGCAAAAGTAATAGCAGAAAACTTCCCAAATATGAGGAAACAATCTGACATTCAGACAACTGAGGTATATAGAACTCCAAGTAATATTAACCCAATTAAAACCACAACCAGGCATATAATAATCAAGATCCTAGAAATTCAGCCAAAAACAACATACTAAAAGCCACTAAAGAAAATAAATAGATCACATTTAAAGGAAAACTGAAAAAAAAAAAATAACAGCACATTTCTCCTCATAAAACATCAAGTCAAGAAGAGCATGGAACAAAGTATTTAAAGTCCTACAAGAAAATAAATTCTAACCCAGACTGATATACCCTGCAAAACTTTCTTTCAAGTTTAATGGAGAAGTGAAATACTTCTAAGACAAAGAAAAGCTGAAGAAATTCATGACAACCAAACCAGCCCTCCACAGAGTACCAAAGATACTCTAGAAAGGGATCAAAATGCCCACAATTCCAGAATGACAACAGAAAAACCCCACAAAACAAGGCGAACTATTAAACACAGGAGAAAAGTAGGAAGCCAACCCAGGACAGTAATATGATAAACATAAATCAATACATATCAATTATAACCACCAATGTAAACAGATTCAATTCACCAATTAAAGGAAATAGATTGGCAGAGTGGATTGACAAAAAAATCCAACAATATGCTGTACACAAAAAACGTATTTAACTCATAAAGAAATTCATCCATTGAAAGTCAAAGATGGAAAAAAATACTACATACCCCAGGGCCTCAAAAAAAAAAAGAAAAAGAAAAGAAGAACAACAACAACAACAAAAAAAAACAGGCATAGCTATTCTTTTTGCAGACAATCTGAACTTCAAACCAAGAATGATAAAATGAGATAAAGAAGATCACTATATATTTGTTAGGGGGAAAATTCAAGAGGAAGAGATAAAAGTCATAAAATATGTATGCATCAAATATGAGAGCACACAACTGTATAAGACAATTTTTAAAGGACATGAAAAATCTAATGTCCAATATCACAATCCTAACAGGGAACTTTAACACCCCCTCATCTCAAAGTGATAGGTCAAGCAGACGAAATATTAACAAAGAAGTAGCAGAACCGAACCAAACCTTGGAACAGAGGGCATTAGTGGACACAGACAATGTTCCACCTAACAGCATCTGAATGCACTCTTTTCGGCTGCACATGGGATGTTCTCTAAAACAGACCACATACCAGTCCATAGGTCATGCTTACGTATATGCAAGAAAACAGAAAATATCCCATGCATATTATCTGACCACAGTGCAATGAAACTGGAAATCAGTGGCAAAAGGAAGCACAAAAATCCCATAAACATATGGAAATTAAATAACACCCTTCTTAGCAAACAATGGGTTACAGATTAAATTAAACAAGAAATGAAAGAGTAACAATCTAATGAAAATTCAAACTCAATTTACTGAAATTTGTGGGATGCAATGAAAGCAGTTCTCAAAGGGAAATTTATAGGAAAACAGAATGAGAACAAATAAACACGTTAATGCTGCACCTCAAGCTTCTAGAAATAGAAGAGCAAACCAAGCCCAAATATGGGAGGAAATTATAAGATTAGTGCAAAAATTAATGCAATTGAGACAAAGAAAACAATACAAAAAATTAATGAAACCAAAAGCTGGTTCTTTGAAAGATTAAATAAAATTGATAAACCTTTAGCCAAAAGAAAAAAAAAAATACTTCCAATTCAAGCAATAAGAAATGAAAAGGGAGAAATTACTACAGATCCTGTGCAAATTCTTGATCATCAGTAGTTATTTTGAAAATTTTAACTCTCACAGGATTGAAAACACAGAAGAAATGGACCGATTCCTAGGTAGGTGAAAACTGAATAAGAAGATATAAAAACTCGGAATAATCCACTATCAGTCAATGAAACTGAAATGTAATAAAAAACTTACCATCAAAGAAAAGTCAGGTTCTGATGGATTCACAGCTGAATTCTACAAGAAATTTAAACAAGATTTAACCCCAATACTCCTCAAACTCTTCAGTGAAATGAAAAAGAAAGCAATACTCCCCAAATCATTCCTGGAGGCAAGTACTATACTAATACTGAAACTGGAGAAAGATCCAACCAAAAAAGAGAATTACAGACCATTCCCCTTGTGCACATAGATGCAAAATCCTCAATAAAATACTGGCAAATAGCATACAGCAAATCATCAAGAAGATTATACACCATGATCAGGTAGGATGCATCCCAGGGATACAAGGCTGGTTCAACATATGCAAATCTATAAATGTAATACACTATATCAATAGAACCAAAATCAAAAACTACATGATCATCTCAATTGATGAAGAAAAGGCTTTTGACAAAGTCCAACATTCATTCATGATCAAAGCCCTACAGAAAATTGGAATAAATGGTTTCTACCTCAATTTGGTAAAAGCCATCTTTGGCAATCCAACACCCAATATAATTCTACTCTCAAATAAGGTACAAGATAAGGATGTCCTCTCTCACCACTCCTATTAAATATAATTCTTGAATCATTGGCTAGAGCCATTAGATAAGAGAGAGAAGTAAACAAATAAGAATAGGTCAAGAAGAAGTTAAACTATCATTATTTGAAGATGACATGATATTCTACCTGGAAGACCCAAAGACTCCACCAAGAAGTTCCTAGGATTAATAAATTCAGTAGCATAGCAGACTACGAAGTCAACATGGAAAAATTAATAGCATTCCTCTGCACTGATAACAAACTCTCTGAGTGAGAAATTAAAGAAACAATATCCCTTACAATAACATCCAAAAAATGAAATACTTAGGAATTAATCTAACAAAGGAAGTAAAAGATCTATGCAATGAAAATTACAACCCTCTAAAAAAGAGATAAGGGGATTTCAGAAATGGAAAGATATTCCTTGCTCCTAGATAGGAAGAACTAACACTGTGAAAATGGCCATACTCCCAGAATTGTTATACAAATTAAATGTAATCCCTATCAAAATACCATAAATATTCCTCATGGATCTGGAGAAGACATTCTTAAAATTTACTTGGAACCAGAAAAGAACTAGAATAGCAAAGGTGATCTTGGGCAACAAAGACCAGTCAGGAGGCATTATAATGCCTGCTTGAAGTTATACTACAAAGCTACTGTGATAAAATCAGCATGGTACTGGCAAAAAACAGACCTGAGGATCAATGGAACAGATTAGAAGATGTAGATACAACTACAAACACACTCAACTCTCTTATCTTTGACAAAAGGACCATCACATTCCCTGGAAGAAAAAGAGCCTCTTTAACAAATGGTGCTGGAAAAACTGGCTGTCCATATGCTGAAAACTAAGGCATGAGTCTATCACCATGCACTAAACTAATGTCAAAATAGATTAAAGATCTAAACATTAAAACAGAAACACTAAATCTCCTGGAACAGAAAATAAGTAGAAACATTGAAGACATAGGAGTAGGCACACAGTTTATGAACAAAAACCAAACTGCATGGGAAATATTCCAAAGAATCAACAACTGGGATCTTATTTTATTCAGATGTTTCTGCATGTCAAAAGAAAGCAACAACAGAGTGAAAATGGAAAAAAAAATAGCCAACAATCATTCAGACAAAGGACTTATAGCTAAATAATATAAAGAACTAAAAAAAAAAAAAAATTGGCTCCTAAAATTTTAAAGACCCAATCCAAAAATGGGCATCTGAGATGAATACACAGTTCTCAGAGGAAGAAATGCAAATGGCAAATAAATCTATGAAAAAAATGTTCCCCAGCACTGGCCATTTGAGAAATGCAAATTCAGACAACATTTAGATAACATCTCACTCAGAAACAATGGCTATTACCTAATGGAAATCAACTAATAACAAATGATGGAGAAGCTTTGGGTAAAATGGAACCCTTCTCCACTGCTGGTGGGAATGTAGACTGGTACACCACTATGGAATCAGTGTGGAGACTCCTCAAAAAACTTGGACTAGAAATCCCATTCAATCCAGCTATTCCCCTTCCTGGCATTTTCCCAAAAGAACTGAAAACATCATATCATAGTGGTATATGTGCACATGTTTATAGCAGTCAAATCTTGGAAACAATCAAAATGCCCATGGATGAAAAAGATGTGGCATTAGTATACAATGCAGTGCTACTCAGCTGTAAAGAAAGACAGACTTGAAGACTTCATAGGTAATTGGATGCACCTAGAGGCTATATTCATAAGTGAAATAAATCAGACCCACATGTATAAATATCATATTGTCTCCCTAGTTTAAGACCTGAAAGAATAAATAAAAGCTAAAAGTTATAATAGATATAGTAAAATGGAAAGAAACTGAACTT
>PVKA01034447.1:0-23453 GCA_004027165.1 Ctenomys sociabilis
ACAATACAATACAATACAACACAACACAACACAACACAACACAACACAGAAGAAAACCCTTGGTCTTCCCTGGGTATCAAGGGGACAGATGTAAATGAGAAAGGATCTGAAGGAACCTTCAATATGTGAGATATCTCACACACGACTGTTCATGCTGCTTTTGAATATACTAATGCTTTGACGACGAACAGCAGGCAGTGTTTACTAAAGACTCATGGCAGCAAAAGGACTACTTGTATGGCTTGTTTCACGTAACCCTGACAACCCTGAGACACAGAAGATGCTCGGCTCCCCCTCGTGTAGACCAGAGAGGTCACACAGCACGCTGAAGGGCACACGGCTCACAAGGGTGAGCCCATCTCAAACCCGACTCCCACCACTGATCTGTACTGTATCCCACCCTCTTCCCAACAAGATCAGAAAAATCCAGACTTATCACTTCCTGTCCCTATGGACAGCAGAGGATGTGGGCAGCCATACCCTGGCCGGTAACAATGCTCAGGTGTCAAGGGACATCTAGGAGCCACGACTGAAGGGCTGAAAAGTGGCCCTGGTGAGTGTTCGCTTACACCAGCACTCAGCAGTAGGGTCAAGGCGGCTCAATAATGGGCAGGAAGATGGTCAGCATCAGAGCAACTGTCCCCGCCACCTACGGGCACCTCAGCTGCCAATGTCATCCTCTGGGGCTGGCTTTGATCCCTCTGACGTTGTTATAAACCTCCAAGTCCCCTCTGTGAAGCCCAGCACAATCTTGGGAACAGGCTAAAGAAGCCTCCTCCCTGTCTACAGAAAGTGGCAGGAAATGAAATGAGACCATGAAGTCTCTGGAATCTGTTTGTGACTCTGATGCTCAGAACTGCAAGTGCTGTCCCTCCCCCGCTGTCCCTCAGGGCCACGTCATCCCCCGAATGGCCGTGTTCCGTTCATCTCCGTTCGAGGTAAGCTGAGGAGTCAGCCACAGGAAATCACAGCTCTGGGAACAGCCAGGGCTTATGGCCCAAGCAGGAAGGTGACTGACCCGGCTGGACAGGTCAGGGACATTCTGTCCATGCAGGCCAAAGAGGGCAGCCACAAGGAAAGGGCTTTCCTGCACCCCTCACTGCCACCTCCCTCACCTGCTCCATGGGCTTGAAAACTCACTGGCCACAAGGGCAACTCAGTCTCACACCACCCAGGAATGCTGTAGGGCCCCCACCACAGGGCCACAGGGCCACAGGGCCAGGACTCAAGTGACCCAGGACCGTGGAAGGGACACAAAGTCAGAGCCATGTGGTCCAGGGAGCTCCCTGCCTTGGCTGCCCCCTCATGGGTGACCAGGGACAAATACTTCTTCAGGCCTCATCTGTACACAGAGGCTCGAGCCAGGGTGCAGCTTGCGTGGCACAGCTGGCTGTGCCGTAGAAGGCCAGATGCTAAAAGAACTTGCAAGCACCAGGGCCGCCAGCGAGGGGCACCTGTGTCCTGCCCGGCAACCGGGGGCCCTCCCTTCAGTCCTCCCAGTCTTCCTCCTTCTTCCACTGGGTTCTTCTGGTAACTTCATCCCCTTCCTGCTACTCCTATTCAAAACACAAAACAACACACACACACACATTCTTTCTCTCTCTCTCTCTCTCTCTCTCTCTCTCTCTCTCTTTTCTTTGTTTTTTTTTTCTTTTTTTTTTTTGTTGGCAGTACTAGGGATTGAACTTAGACCCTTGCGCTTGCCAGGGAAACGCTTATTCTACTGAGCCATCTCCCCGGTCCACAAACATATTAATTTTAAAATCAAGTGCTTGCCAGGCAGAGTAGCTCAGACTAAGAAGCTGAGGCCAAAGGATTATAAATTTTAGGCTAGCATGGGCAACTCAGTGAGACCTACAGCACCCTCCAAGTGTAACAGTACAGTATAACATAACATAACATAACATAACATAACATAACATAACATAACATAACATAACATAACATAGAAGGAAGTCCAGCATGCTGGCACATGACTCTAAGCCCAGCACTCAGAAGGCTGAGGCAAAATGATCCCTGCCAGTTCAAGGCCCATCTGGGCTACACAGTGAGTTCAAGTCAAGGACAGCTTGAACTACATAGTGACATCCTGCCTCACACCTCTCCCTCAAAAAATATACATGAGACAATACAATACAATACAGGCTGGGCTTTTATAGCTCAGCTTGCTTACTATGCACGAAGCGCTGGATTCAACCCTGAATACCATTAAGAAAGGAGAAGAACAAGCACTTTACTTGCAGTCCTCTCTGTTACCATTAACCACAGTCTGTAGGCCATTGCATGGCAAAACCCACGCCTATCTTCACACAGTGCAACGATGGCTTGGGTCTAACAAATGAGCATGCCAGCTGCTAAGCCTGGTACCTGGGATACCCGCAGTTGATGGCAGGAGGGGGGTGGTAGGGGAGAGGGGTAGACATCACTGTTGGGCCGAGCTGCCCAGGGAAGGTGACATCTTCAATAGAAGCAGAGAACTGAAGGTCACTGTGACCCATCAGCCTGAGCACTAGGGAAGCCCCATTTCTGAGAGCGCCTGCAGATCCTCAGAAACGCGGCCAGGGCCAGGGAGAAAGTTTCAGGCCAAGTCTGTCCACTTGGGAGCCATTCCACTGAGCCTGGAGGAAGCAAGTGACAAGCCAGGGTCACTGGCCGGTAATGTGAAGCCCTGGGGCAAGAAAAGCAGGGGCCAAGAGGGATGGATCTAGGGCTTGCTAAACAGTGCAAGGGGGCCAGGGGGATGGATGGCTCAGGGGAATAAGCGCTTCCCTGGCAAGCACAGGGGCCAGCACAGGGGCCTGAGTTCAATCCCTGGTTCCACCAAAAAAAAAAAAAAAAAAAAAACAGTGCAGGGCAGAATTCCAGGAAACAGACCTGGGGTGACAGGAGAATGAACAAGAATTTCGAGAAGGGACACAGAATGCCTCAGGGAGCAGGAGGAGCCGAGGAGGTAGAGGGAGCCCATGGGCAGTTTCATCTACCCAACTCGGGAGGACCAGGAGACAAGGGAAACCCTGACGTGGTCATTTGGAAGACAGGGACGTTCTGCCTGAAGCCAATGACAGGGGCAACTGATGGGTCCTGGCTTCTCCAGCAGGGAACAGAAGGGCTTGGACGAGCCCAGCGCACCACGGAGAGGCTGGCAAGACGCACTGTGCTCCAGAAGCATACGGTCCACTCAGCTCCCAGGGAAGCGCAACAACAGAGCAGGGCCACCTGCCATTGTCGGTAGGGTAGGGGCGCCCACATCCCGCCCACCCAGGACCCCAATGCCATGGACATCCAGCACTTAGCAAACCTGCTGTAACTAACTGCTACTTGGAAGTAAAATTGCAAAATCCAATCTGTCTCTCACAAACTCTTTAAATGATTGGGACTGAAGGAGCCCTTGAGGAAACATAAAAACACAATTATCTTTTTCTATGAATTTTTCTTTTGTGACCACAAGAAACAGCATCTGAGAAGACTCAGAGCAGCCGGAGGACCCGGTCTTCCCACCCCACACATCCTCTGGGTTTGTCTCCTCTTACACAGCACCTGTTGTTTTGGTTTGCAGTATAAGGGATCTAATCCAGGGATGTCCTACCATAGAGCCACATCCACAGACCCTTCCTAATTTATTTATTTTGAGACTGGGCCCTGAGAAGTTGCCCAGATGGGACAAAAACTTGTGATCCTCCTACCTCAGCCTCCCAAAGTGTTGGGAGGACATTTGGTGTGGAGTTTTGTGAACAGTGGCCTTACAGGAACACTTGATGCTGTTTTGCAAAAAGGACAGCTATACCCAGCACCCTGCAGAAATTTACTCAGGATCCAAGCACCCTTCTTGTCACACTCCCAGCAGGGCATGACCTGGGCTGTAGACTCACGGCACCAACATATTCAGGACGGGGGACATCCATGCCAACATGCCCCCATCCTACCAAATCCAGATGGCCCGTCTCCCAGAGCTCCTACATTAAGACCCTAAGCAAAGCAGCTCGTTCCACCTTCACACCTGGTAACCCTGAGAAGCCAGGTGCTCCCATTCATCTCCAGCTCTGTGCACAACAGTCAGGTCCTCCCAGCTCAGACACAGTGGCCCCTGTCATTTTTCCATCAAGTGCGGAAGCCAGGCATGAGATACACACCTGTGACCGCAGCACTCCAGAGGATGAGACAGGAGGAGGATCACAAGTTCAAGGCCAGCCTGGGCTACATATTGAGTTTAAAGCCAGCCTGCACTACATAAGGAGAGCTTGTCTCAAAAACAAAGCAAACAAAGCAAGAAGAAGATCTCCTGCCCCATCATGGACAAAATTGGGTCATGCAATATCTTCAGACTGGCCCAAGTCAACCACAGGAAATGGGGAAAGAGATTGGAGAAGTATTTCAAATGCACAAAAGGATGTGGGTTATCTTTTACATAAGGGCAGTCCTCAGGAGACAGCCTCAATCCTGAGTAACAAGACAAAATATTTCCTTATTTTGTGTTAAGAGAAAAAAAAATCCACAACCGCAAAGGACAGCACGTGAAGACGACGTGGGCCAGCCCACGAGGACCCGTGTCCCTGCAACTCCTGGCCTGCTGGCCATCTGCTGGGAGTCCTGAGGGCAAAAGCAGGCCCAGCGCCTCCCAAAGTAGGCCCAAGGCCTGCATGACCATGCCTGTAGTCCCCTGCCCTTATGCCAGACAAACACTGACATCTGAGGCCAGGGTTAGAGCAAGGCTATCTAGGCCACGTCAGCCTCTCAGGGCCTTAGGGGCCCCCATGTCATTCAGTTCTGACATCCTACACATGTCCAGAGTGGGTGCAGCTCAGCACATCCACGTGTGCTGGATCAGTAGTAGGAGTTAAACATCTCAGCTCTGATGGGCAGGTCACAAGGAAGGAGGGAGCACCCTAAAGAGAGCACCCTACAGTGAAAGCAAGAAGACTGACCCCTTCCGGAATGGACACTACTCCAAGCCAACACCTGGGCAACTTCTGCTGACTGTGGGGCAGCACAATCATCCAACTCTGCTTCTGGCCAGAGGCTCCCAAACCTGGCCAGAAAACAGCTTTAACTAATTGCTATAATTATCACCATAATTCAGCAGAATCACTCAGGCTGCTGCTAGAAAGGCAGGACCCCTTCCTCGCCTGAGGCAAGCCCTCCAGCAATCCAGATTTGTAGACCGACACTCTGAACCTCTGAGAAGCAGCTGGCTTGGTAATTTCAAAGCAACCTGCTCAAGCAATGCCCTTGGTGCTTCCTGAATTCTTGCGCTGGATCTTCCCAGAAGTGTCCTGCTTCCCAAGGCTGCCGGCAGGGCCTCAGCATTACACAGCCCCAGAAGAGAAGTTAATAGTGGCTGTTACAGACAGAACTACGTTCTCCCAAAACTTATGCTCAAAGCGCAGGGTCTACTATATACATACATACATACATACATACACACACACACATGACTATAGAAAGGGTTTACTAGGTAAGCTTACAAATACCACCTGCAAAATCAGGAGCGGAAGGGTGCCAAATGCCCATCTGCGACTTGGAGAGCTGAAGGATCCAGTTGGAAGGCACAGAGCCCACTGCAGAGCCTGGTGCAAGTCCATAGTTAAAAGCAAAAGGGTCTACAATGGAAGGCTGATGAGTTTCCTCTGGAAACCTATAGAATCCTCCAAAGGCCATGATGAAGACTAGAGTTCCTCCAAAGACGCCAAGGAATGGCTTTGCCCTCTCCTCCTTATTCCATCCAGGCTACAAGCTGATTGGCTGGCACCACCCACAATCCAGGTAGGTTGTCCCTCCTCTGCTTGCAACCTACCTGCCAATCATTCACAGAAACATCCAGGACTACCTGCTCCAATCACCTGCTAGGCATTTTGTTCTGTTTTGTTTTAGAGACGGAGACTCGCTATGCAATTCAATCTGGCTTTGAATTCACTATGCAACCCAGCACAGCCTCAAACTCACAGTGGTCATCTCACTTCAGCTTCTGGGTACCAAGATTAGAGGGGGGTGTCATCACCCCTGGCTATGCTAAGTATTCCTTAATCTGTTCAAATTAACAATCATACTTAATGACCACAATCTACCCCTTGTCAACTTGACAATCAGACATACCTCCCTAAACCACATTGAGTCTCCACATAAACTAATAAGTTCAGTTATACCTCACATGATAAAACTTTTTTTTTTTTTTTTTTTTGGTGGAACTGGGGATTGAACTCAGGTCCTTAAGCTTGCCAGGGAAAGTGCTTACTCCACTGAGCCATCTCCACAGCCTCTGATAAAACTATCTTGCATGCAAACAGAAGCACACTAATTCCCTCCCCAGAATACAGAAGGCAAAGTTTTTCTGTGGGTGAGATGCTTACTCTTCTAACATTTCATAACCCACGCTGACAATACAGATTTTAAAACTTAAGAACTGATATTAAATCTATCAACTTCATGTTACAAAGAAAGAAAACACAGATCCCTGCTTAGGAAAGAAGTACTCATGACAATTACAGTCCTCCTTCCTGGATCTGGTCATGTGGTCAGCGCTGACATTTAACTGCCTTCTACTACCAGAGGCACCAACTCATAGGCATTCCTGAAGGAGAGGCTGCTCCTCTGGAGGAGCTCCCGCCTTCCCTATTGCCTCTGGACACAGGTCTCCAGTTCCTTCAGGGTTCCAAACCCTTCAGCCTTCCAACAGAGGCAGATCCTTTGGCTTTCCAACATGGACTCACTCTGATTTTGAGGGCAGCCAGCGTAAGCCTGCTAGGAAATGCTTTACATACTCATATTTCATTTATATTAAATCTGTTCAAGTGAACCCTATGGGACACAGCTTCTGGTACCAGGAGTAGGGCTGTTGCTGAGATGTTGTCCAACCACATGGTTCAAAAGCCTCTAGAACTACTTCATGGGTGGAGTTCGGAACGGATCAGAGAGGCTGGCTACAGAGAAGCGGCCCTAGAGCACTGGGGCTTGACGTGCCAGCCTGACCAGCACTCAGAAGGCCAGAATGCTGATAAAAGACAGAAGGCTCAGTCCAGGCTTGTGAGGGTTCAGCTGCTTATAAGGGTTCCATTGGCAGTTGGGCTCCAAAACATGTATTATGCTCCAGAAAAAAACTTGACTACACTTCGCTCTTTCCTTGCGACTGCAGGAGACCAGGGGCAGAGGGCTAATTAATCTGGTGGAGGAAATTTCAAGGCAGCCCGATACTGGGACTATGGCACAGATACTGAGGGGCGGGAGAGAACAGAAGGAAAAAAATACAAACAAAGCTTTTGTAAATAAGGGGAAAGGACAGCCAGATAGCTCAGCAGATTAAAGCACTGGCTTAAGCAGATGCAAGGACTGGGGCTCCATCCCTGCCCTGCTGTGCAGGCCCTGGGGGGCGCTCTGAGACAGTGACTGAGGCTGGGCGTGGTGGCATGTGCCTGTAATCCCAGCACTTGGGAGGCTGAACACAGGAGGATCACTATAAGTCTGATCTGTGTAGTGAGACCCTGTAGACCCTGTACTAAATGCATTTTTTAAAAAAAACCTTTTCAGCTGGAACCACCATCTTCCAGTAATTTGCCAAAATGACTAACACAAAGGGCAAGAGGAGGGGAGCCCGGTATATGTTCTCCAGGCCTTTTAGAAAACATGGGGTCATTCCTTTGGCCACATATATGCTAATCTACAAAAAGGGTGATATTGTAGACCTCAAGGGAATGGGTACTGTGCAAAAAGGAAAGCCTCACAAATGTTACCACGGCAAAACAGGGAGAGTCTACAGCGTTACCCAGCATGCTGTTGGCAGCGTTGTAAACAAGCAAGTTAAGGGCAAGACACTTGCCAGGAGGATTAATGTGCGTATTGGGCATATTAAACATTCAAAAAGTCGTGATAGCTTCCTGAAACGTGTCAAGGAAGATGGTCAGAAAAAGAAGGAAGCCAAAGAGAAAGGTTCCTGGGTTCAACTGAAGCGCCTGCCTGCCCCTCCTAGAGAAGCGCACTTTGTGAGGACCAAGGGGAAGGAGCCTGAGTTCTTGGAACCTGTTCCCTATGAATTCATGGCATAAACTGGGGTGCTGCTCGGCCACTCAGTACCCAATTGGCAGCTTAACTGTTCTAGATCCTACATAAAAACAAAATCATGCTGTGTTATAACAGTGGTTTTCTTAGTTGAACACGTATGTGGTGCCTTCTTATCTCAGAAATATTTGCAGCAGATTTTCACTATACCTAGTAATTGTGTCCAGTGTTTTTCTTCCTGAAAGATATTGCTGAGGTATTGTGCGGGTATATACCCAAAAATTCAAATAGTTTTATATATATATATATATATATATATATATATATATATATATATATATATATATTTATTTATTTATTTATTTATTTATTTATTTATATTTTAGAACCAGGGATTGAACTCAGGCCCTTGCACTTGCCAGGGAAACACTTATTCCACTGAGCCATCTCCCCAGCACCTATAAAATATTTATATTGGCTTGAAGATCCTGTAAATCAGCACAGGGAAAAGATGTATCAAAATAAATGGAAGTCACTTCAGAAACAAAAGAGGATTGAAGAGAAGAAGGGGAGGGAAATGGGAAGTAAAGAAGCCAGGTCTGGCATGCACAGGTACAAATTCCCTCCAATGAATGCTACCATTATGTATATCTAAAATGTATCAATAAAATTTTAAAAAGATGGAGGAGGGGGGAGGAGGAGGACCAAGAAGAAAATGAGGAGGAAGAAAGTAGCTCCCCTGTCTCCTCATTTCAGTGCGAGGGCCAGAGCCTAACTCTGGTGGACACTCTGCCAAATACCTTCTATTACAGAGATGAAGTTCATTTTTCCTCTGGACAAAGCCAATAACTAAGGCAGACACCCACTCCATCCCCACAAAGTCAAGATGCAGTAGGTGTAAGGCAATGGGCACCATCTACTTGGCTGTACCTGGAGATCTTTGCAACCTCTAACAGATTCTCTGTGATGCACCTCAGGGTACTCTTGGTTAAATTGTACTCAAAGAAAAAGAGGGCTGGACAGATAGCTCAGCAGCATAAGCGCCTGCCTGCCTGCCTAGCAAGTGTAATGTCCTGAGTTCAATCTCTGGTACAAAAAAAAAAAAATGGAGCAGAGGAGAGCTTGGTTGCTGAAATGGTTAGCATTAAACAGAGGCCTAATATTCTGATCAGGCCAATAAACAGGAACAATGACTTAAGGTAATGTCAAGAATCAACAAGGCCCAGGCTCTACAGGCTCAAAATTGCAAAAGAAAAATAATTTTGCCTAGAGAAGAGAGCCTCAGGGCAACCTGCTCAACAAGGGCCAACTACGAACGTGACTCCCTGGGATTTGGTTCACAGTACTCAGCCTTCTAGAACCCTCTACAGCCACAACTCAAGAGAGCCTGGCCAGTGCTCAAGCTGGCAGCAGACACTGGCTACATGGTATTAGCTTTGTAGACATGCTAAATGCAAGAGGTGTGAGGCAGGGAGGCTATCACCTGGATTTCAGAAGACCTGGAAGGCCACACAGTATGCCCCTGAGAAGGCAGTGCGTGAAGCTATGGGAGTGAAGCCAGAAGTGCTGTGGAGGCCCCAGGAGGCTGAAGAAGCCAGGGATATGGCTCTTCTGAGGAAAGCACAAGAGCAAGCAAAGCCCAAGACAAAGGCCACCACAGCTACGACCACTGGCCACACCTGAGGGACGGGCTGCCCAAGCCACGCAGCATTCACATCGCATCACATTGTGCCCTGGGTACTGGACAAGGAACTCTGGGATTTGCCCTTCCAAGTCTTGGTTTCTGTCCCTTTGGATTCTACCACCATATTCTTTCCCTCTGGGATGAGAATATTTACCCCGCACTATGGTCTGTCGGAAGTGTTTTAACTCTCTCTTTGGTTTTTACAGGGGTTCACAGCTAAAAGGTTTCATTAAATCCCAGAGATTTGGGACTTGGACTTTTCATCAATAATGAAATTGTTAGGACTCTGGCAACTCTGAGAGACTAAGTGCATTTTGCATAAAGAAATGTCCACAAGTCTCTTAGGAGGCCAAGAGCAGAATTTTACAGTTATACCAGGAGGCCCCTACAGCCTCTCGCATGTAGAGATGGGGCTAGGTTAGGTGACTGGATCACGGGCTGTTAGGCTCACAAGTAGGGGAGTGCGCAGTGTGCAGCTAAATGTGGAGGTGGGTGTGGCCGGAGGAATCAGGCAGCTGTGGGCGTGAACTACGAAGGTTTTCTGGTCCCTGGCTCCTCCCTCCTCTCTGCTTCCTGTCCACCAAGCTGTGAGCAGCTCCCTTCCGCCAGGCCCCTCTCCCGTGCCATCCTGCCTCGGAGCCAGCTGAATATGGGCTGAAATGTGAGCCAAGATAAACCCTTCCTGCCTTAAACTGTGGGTCTTTTGTCCCAGCAGTGAGAAGTGACTAAGACAGTGCCCTAAACCCTTCATCTGCCAACCCCACAAAGCAGCCTGCCAGCCCTGCCTGAAGAGCACCAGCTAAGATCACCTAACTGGCCTCCAACCTCAGGACACCAGCACACACCTAAGACAAAAGCTAGGCTCACTACCGTGCAGTGCTGCGGATGCTCCTATTATCTTTCTCCTGCTAACACGTTCCCACGGTTTGGAAGCGCTGGTGGTACACGCGGGTACCCCGTGCTCCCAACGGGAGTCATGCATGCACCGCTGCCGGACAGTGAGACACATGGCTCGTGGCCCCATCACGAATGTGTTCATGAACACTGCATTGCTCTGGCAATTAAAAAAAAAAAAAAAAAAAAAAAAAATTGAAACATTACTAAACAGAAAGAAATTACCATGGTTAAAGGACTCTGTTGAATCTTCAGCCTGTATGTAAAAAAGTAACTGACCAAAAAGAATACATTTGGAAACACTAGTAAGAATGAAAAGAAAAAAAAAAAAAAAATATCAGCTGCCCTTGCCAATGTCCCATCAGCCAGGACAAGATAAGGGACTCATGGGGCAGGGGGAAGGCCTGCAGCCAGCAATCCCAGGCAGGCCATCTCCAGAAAATATCTATTTTTAAAAGCACGTTCCATTTCATCACATTTCAGAAAAACAAAGAGAAGTGAGGGGCGGACAAACAGGCCCCTCAGTGACACACAGTGTGTGTGCTCCCAGCAACAGCAGCCGCCCATAGCCAGGGAGTGATTTCATCTGCAAAACTCAGATCCCTGGTGGCCGACGGGGCTGACACTGGGGTACCATCAGCATGCAGCCCGACAAAGTGCCAATTTTCCTATTTCCTTGGGCCTGCTGGGCTCCCAGCTTCTTTGTTGCAATGGAAATTGTCAGACAGGATTTTGCACAAACACGCATTTTCCTCACAGGCAAACATTCTGAGCCTACAACTTGTTCTTTCCTTTTCCAAGAGCTTTTCATCCATGGTGACAACATCAAAGATGAGACAGGCTGGCGGGGAGGGCTGGCGGGAGCACGGAGGACAGCAAAAGAAAAGCTGAGGGAAAGCCAAGTGCATGGGGAGACAGGCACAGGAGCCCCCACCCCTCACCCCAGGGGCATCCTCACGGGAGGCAGAGAACACATCTCTCCTTCCTCTGCTGTATCAGCACACCCTCCCCAGGACAATCATGAGGTTTTAAGGGAGGAAGCAGCACAAGCGAAGTGCAAAACACTGAGCATAGCAGAGTCCCCATGTGACTAGAATCAGATGAGGAAGGGATTCCAGGTCCTACTAATTCTTATCAGGCAGGCCTTCAGGGCACAGCCCGGTGATACAGATTCTTCTGGAACCATGTTAAAAGACCGAATGCTTTTCCATTCTGAGGCCATTCAGGAACCTCCAAAAATAGTCTCAAAAACAGATAAGAAGGGGGCTGGGGAGATGGCCCAGTAGAATAAGCATTTCCTGGCAAGCACAAGGGCCTGAGTTCAATCCCTGGTTCCAGAAGAAAAAAAAGATAAGAAGGTGCCCAAATCCACTGGCACATCGTCACTCCGCATCAAGCAAATGGCATTCAGAGAAAACCTGTGAACAAACACATCCTCCTCTCAAGCTTCCTGTGCTGACGCTTACACCAAAGGCCCCTAACGCAGTGGGGAGAGGTGCGCTTGGGGAAAATAGCAAAGCCAGGAAGAGCTGGCGACCTGTGACATGCAGTTCTCCAAGGTCTCGGTTCCCATTCTGTTTGTACCCCAAGGGGACAAGGTGAACACCTGGCTGTGAAAGTGGTCCCTGGTCACAGGCAACTGGGGCCAAGCACAAGAACCAGAAGTCTCTTGTCACAAGTCACCATTAAACTGTCTTCACTAGCGTCAGAGGGTCATCCATTCCTGCCACCCTGGGCCCCCAAATGGATCAAACCAGGGTGTGCTCCGGGCCCCCGCCCCTAGCTGCCAGCCTTGCTGCTGCTGCACTCACCACAAAGGCCACTTGTCCCCATGAGTGCCCAGAACAGTGGCCAAACCAGTCAGCCCAGTCTCGGCCTGTGGTCCCTGCTGGAGGGGTGGTGACAGGTGTGCACTGGGACCTCAGCAGACAATTAGCAAGGCAGTGTCGAGTTACCAAGCTGCAGCAGGTCACCTGCCAAGCTGAGGGACAGGGCACGATCCGTGTCCCAACCCAAGAAGGGTCAGGCAGGGCCAGTGACAGGAAATGTCACTTCTGTACATGGCATTGCACCCGGGACATAAGGAGGGCGGAAGGAAGGCAAGAGGTCACAGGAGGAGCCTAGACGCTGCCGTGTCAGCACCCTGGGAAGGTCCTGGGACAGGAGCTGGGACATGGTGGGGTTATGTGGAAACGTGCGGGCCACAGTTATTGGACAGAGGGGCAAAGAAGGGCACCACTGGCTCCTGCGACTGGGGCCAGAGATGGCCTGGCCAACAGCATCCGCTCAAAAGCATGAGTGACTTCCACCCACCCCAGCTTTTCTAACCATACCCAGGCCATGACTTCAGCATGGAACCCAGCAAAGGTGGCAGACAGGGAGAGATGGAAAGCCACCCAAGGACAACAGCAGGGGTCTGGGGAACACGCTACATGATCATGAGATGTGGGGGAGACAGAGCAGACCAGAGCCAACACCAGGAGACAACAGCTGGTGGTACTTGGCAAGGAGAAGGCAGGCAGTCTGGCAAGTGGGTGTCCCCTACCAGGACTGACAGGGATACAACAGCCACCCACAACGGCCACCCACAACGTCTTCAAATGCAGGGAGCTCTATAGCTGCCAACCCAGCTTTACCTCCACACCTTCCTCTGCTGTTTCTTCCTCTCCCTGCTGTGAGCTGGCTGTCACCTCCCAGCTCTCACCTCTGCCAGCTCAGCTATTTCTGGGGTTCCAGCTGTGTGCTATCTATTCCCAAGGCCCTCTGGGCCAATCATCTGTGGGGGGCACTTAACATTTCAGCATCTTCCGGGGGTGCTGGCACAGTCCCACAGGGCTCCAGGACCATCAGCAAGCATGGACTCCACAGTATGCTGCCCACAGCACAGCTCTGCACCACCTCTGCACTCCCCAGGGCCACGGAACCTTCTTCCTGCCAGCTAACAATGAAACAGCCCTCACACAGCATCTGAGGGTCCTCTGAGCTGCTCCAGCCGGCTGAGCACTACAACCCCTGTCAGATGAGAGCTCTGCAAAGAACCTCCCCGGGTGCCCCACCTGGAGGCAACTGCTCCACTCCAGCCTGCCTGGGCCTCCGGCTAACATGGAGCAGGCTGAGGTTCACCTAAGCCTGGGGGCCAGGATGGCTTCCTGGGCAAGGGATTTCAAGGGTCCTTGCTTGGCTTCTCCCCGTGTCCTCTCTTGAAATCCTCCATGAAGCCAGGTGTGGTGGCCCATGCCTGTAATCCCAGCACTTGGGAGGCTGAGGCAGGAGGATTGTTGTGAGCTCAAGACCAGCCTGAGCTACAAAGTGAGCTCGAGGCCAGCCTGAACTGCATAGTGAGACCCTGTCTCAAAAAGACAAAAAAAAAAAAAAAAAGAAATGCTCCATGAGTCATCAGCAAGAAGCCACTCATTTTTTTTCACACTTTCACTTGGCACTGGGTCTGCAAACTGGGTCCTGTCCTGCTGAGGGATTCTCAGGGACAAGACGGTAGTAGTTTGTCTCCATGTCCCAGAGCAGTGCTGGTGACCTAGTGAGGAACAGACAGAGGAGGAGGACTGGGGGTGGAGCTCAGTGGCTGCACATCCAAGACCCTGGGTTCAGGACTGTACAAAAAATTAAAAATAAAAACAAAGCGGGGAGTGCAGAAGCTCACAGTCTCTGCCCTGCAAATAGCGGCAAGCTCGGGCACCTTGGTCACATGCTCGCCAGCTCATGTGCCTCTGTGTGTGCCACACGTGCAGACACCAAGAGAGGAGGGGAAGGCAACCGCTCAGTCGGCACTGCTCCCCAGACCCAGTTCCTATCCCAGCAGCCTTGCTGCACCACCAGCCTGAGTCCTTGGGGAAAGGCGCCGAGGAGCTCCAGCTTCAATTGTGCAGGCACTCCCAAGGTGGCTGCAGGGCGTGGAGGGACAGCTCACCCTCCCCGCAGCTCCAGCCAGCAGGGACACTGCCTCAGAGCTCTTGGCTCTGCCACCTGCTCAAGCAAAGAGTTTGACCAAGTCCCCCCAGCATGGGGCCCAGGAAGCCTACCTCAGGAGCCAAGGCTGCTCCAGCCTCCCACCCTTGTTTCCTGCCTCCTCCTGCAGGCTGGCTTCACAGCAGTGCCCACATGGATTTCCTGGAGCTGCCCTCCCTGGCCGTATTTGTGGCACCCATACAAGGCAGACAGGCACACCTACAGGCCTCAGGTCCAGGGTGTCAGCCTCTCCCCAGGAATATCCCAGCTGTGGGACTCACCCCTAATCCCAGCTGTGGTCACAGCGGCACCTCTGAGCGTACTCTCGACCCCTCCCTACCCAGTGACTCGTAAGCAGAGGGCTGGCACCAGCACATGGCCCGAAGACAAGTGACACACTCCCCAGCCAGGCACAACAATGTCATTAGTCCAAAGAGAACAAGGAGTTCCTAAGAAAAAAATGAGGGGCCAGGGAGACAGCTTAGTAGAATAAGCCCTTGCCTTGTTAAGTGCAAGGGCCTGAGTTCAATCCCCAGTTCTGTCAAAAAGAAAAGATGAATGCACAGTGCTCAAGGCACCTCCCTCCCCCTACCTGACCCAGGAGCGTGCTCAACACACAGTTCCAGCTGATGCTAGACGTGCTCTCACCCCCAAGGGAGAGCTGACACCAGGGAGAGTCACGGAAGGGGAAACTGAGGCTCCAAGGGGTCAGGCACCGCTCTGCTCCCTGACCACCCCTGTGTGTGGTGTGGCACTGCCACTGTTTGACAAGCTGCCACCTACTCCAAGCTGAGGGCTACTGAACACCAGCACATTTCCCGACCTAGCTCTGCACCCCAGCAACCCTCACAGGGTCAGACTATACTGTCAAAGAAACACACTGTATGCAATCAACAGTACTCGAGGCAGGCGGGTGGCGCGCACCTGTAATCCCAGCACTGAGCAGGCTGAGGAGGACCAGCATGAGTTCAAGACCAGCCTGGGGTGCATGGTGAGTTCAAGGCCAGTCTGAACTACACAGTGAGACCCTGCCTCAAAAAGTAGAACAATATAGAAAGAAAAGCAAAGGTTTATTGACTGAATGATCTAGAGAGGTAACAGAGCTGAATCTAGAGCCATAGCTTTCTGTTTTCCTCTCAGACCAGAAGTAGGAGGCACTGTAACAAAAACCTCAGACCCGGCAGTGTGACACGCGGTACAGCAGTGGGGCTCCCCGGGGCAGCCCCCTCCCCAGCTCCTGCCCACCACTAACACTGGCATGCCTCTCTGGGCCTGTCTCTTCTATGTGCTCGCCCGCCAGTATCAAGACCAGAAGAGAGAGCAGGAAATGCAAGCTGGTGGGAGACCAAGCGGGCAGTGGCCCCTCTGGCACCCCCATATCAGCTGCATCCTTCTTATCCACCAGCTCATTTATTTCTCTGCGACCCTGACCTGCAGTGACAACAGACACCACCATGAACCCTGCTTTTCCGATGCAAAAACAAAGCCACAGGAGGCCACAGACATATCTGACAGCAGTGGTCCTGGAAACCCCAGAGCCTGCTCAGTGAGGACCAGAGCAGCAAAAGGCTCTGGGAGTCCCTGTCCCCTAGAGAGCAGCACCCACCAATCTGTACCTCACTGGGCAGTAACACTGGACTGTCCACAGCCAGCCCCTGGATACCACAGGGAGAGACACTGGCTGTGACCATCCCAAGCTCTGGAGCAGAAGGACTAAAGTCCCAGGAAGATCGGGTATCTAGGACAAAGGCACCAAAGTAACCACAAGCCCATGAACTGGAAGTCTGGGAATGCAGGAGGAAGAGAGCAGGGTCCTCCAAGGTGATGGAGAAGCCACTGCCCACAGGCCACACACACAGGAGCTCCATCTCCCAAGAAAGGGGCACCCCAGGGCTGCCTCTGGGGTGTTGTACGCTTTTCTTTTCTTCTTCTTTATTAATTGAATTTTCTGCATGAATGTGCATACTGCATTGTCAGCAAAGAATACACCTCTTTTTTTGTATTTAGGACAGGGTGTACAGGGTCTCACTGCAGAGATTGGACTTGTAGTGATCCTCCTATTTACAGCCTCCCAAATGCTGAGATTACAGGTGTGTGCCACCATGCCCAGTCTCAATCAGCATGCCCTGGGGCCAGGGCCAGGGCCAGGGCCAGCACAGCGGGCCTGGGGATCCAACTCCACTCCAGACTCCAGGACCCTGGGTCTGCCTAAACAGGCGCTTTAACTCACTGAGCTAATTGGCCGGCCCCACCTCTTTTCTTTTTTCCCTTTTTGAGATGGGGCTGGAAGAATAACCCAGAAGTCCCAGAAGCCCACACCCCCAACACCGGGGGCTGAGGTAGCCCTCATACCAATGGGGATCGTGAGGTATGGGGGAGACTGAGCGGCAGAGCAGGGCCAAAGAACAGGCAACAGCAACTAGCAGGACGTTTCACAAAGTGGGTCCCCCTGCTACCCTCCAGGGGCAAGGCGAGCTGACCGTGAGGTTCCTAGCAGAGGCCAGCGGCTTTTCTCTGTTTGATGTCAAATGACCCATGACCCCCCACGCAATGAGACATTTGAGCCCTTCGTACTAAGAAGAATTTAGCAGGAGAGTTTAAAATGTCCAGACTTGGAGGTGTCCAATTTCATAAACCAAAGAACTCCAGAACACAGAAGCCAACCTCAAAGCAGGGGGAGTGGAAAAGTCTCTCGACCATGCTGGCTACAGATTCTGTGAGGAGACAGATGTCCCAGGCGCTCCTAAGTTTCAGGACAGTGAAGACTGCCTGGTTCCCATCAAGAGTGTGCAGAGGTCTCTGACCTAACAGTGTGCCCTAGCACATGTCCATCACCTATAACCAATCTTATACTCTTAGAAAACAACCAAATGTAGCGGGTATTAGAGCTGTGATTTAAAAAAAATCTACAGGCGGCATGGAAGCACACGGGGGAAGTTTAGAAAGGACTGCGCGGCTGGGGGTGCAGCCCTGTGGCAGAGGCACAAGCTTGCCTAGCATGTGTGAGGGCCTAGGTTCAAACCCCAGCACCGGAAAGAAAAAAGGAGAAAGAACTACAGGCAACAGGACGCTACTGTCCCAGGGCTGAACTGCTGGGTAGCAGAAGGGCAGGGCATGTCACCCGCAAAGGAGCATATCCTGCCACCCGCGCTAGGAACAAGACCTCGAAGGCGGGGCGAGCTGTCCTGAGGGTGATAGCTGCTTCACCGATGGATGGGGGGCTGTGTGTTCAACACTCACACTGAGAGACACGTGAAAGGTATGGGGGGGGGCCTCAAGAGTGCTTATCTGTGTCATCCTGCCTGCCTGTCACTTTCAAAACAAATCTGGAGAAAGGCATCAGCACCATAAAACTTTTGTTCCAAGCCAGCTGTGGTGGGACACACTTGTAATCCTAAATCTGGACGGCTGAGATGGAAGGATCATAAGTTCAAATCTCACCACAATAACTTAGCAAGACCTTGCCTCAAAATAAAAAATAAAAGAAACTGGGAATGTAGTTTAGTTCAGAGATAGAGTACCCCTGGGATCAATCCCTAGTATTGAAAAAACACATAAAGAAAATAAAGCTAACACTGGGCTTGATGGCACATGCATGCCATCCCAGTGTTCAAAGGCTGAGGCAGGAGGATTTCCCCAAATTGGAAGCCAACCTGGGCTACTTAGTGAATTCGAGGCCAGCCTCAACTAAATTGCAAGACCCTGTCTCAAAAATGAGAAAAAAAGAAAATTCTACTGTATCATCTCTTAGTGATAGAGTAAAAAATAAATAAATAAAAAGGGTGTGATTCTCTAAAGAACACCTACAGGAGGAAACTGAAGACACCCCACAGAAGAGTTCTGTCCCCAGGGGGTGGGGACTTCTGTGCAGAGCCTCCCTCAGTCTCCACTGCCCACAGACGGTTCAGCCCTGTGGGCCTCCCCTCCCTTGGGGGTTCCACTAGGGTCCAGGGGCTGGAGCCCCCCAGCCATAGCTTAGAGGAAGCCTGGCCCCCCAGGCAGCCCCTGCTGGGATGAGCGCGGGGCCAGGCCAGCCTCCTCCATCAGCCCAGGAAGCACCCCAATCTCCTCAAAGGCTGGGCCCCCTGACCTGCCACTCCAGCCCTACCTCCTCCCTCTGCAGGTCCCTGAGACTCCTTCTCACTTGGAGAAGGAGGGAGGAAGGGAAAAGCAAGGGCTCATTAGGCTGGGGGCCAGCGGCTGGGGGCAGCAGCAGCAGCAATCTGAAGGTGGGATCTTGGGGTGGGGCACAGAGGGCAGGGAAAGGGCCAGCAGGGGAAGAGACACAGCCTCGGGCTGGCTTATTGAGCCTACAGAGGACTGTTTCCTGCTCCCAGTAAAGTTATCTTTTAATCCTACCCGACCCCCGGATGACACCACCTGGCACTGGTGCAGCAGCAGCTCCTGAGGGCACATGAGTCACAAGGCTGGGCTCAGGTCTGTCCCTTCAGGCCGGGGCTTGCCCTGTGCTCCTGAGGAAGTGGCCCCAGCTCCTCCAAGCCTGCTGCCTGCTCCCCACTCCCGACAGGCCTGTGTGTGCCTGGGAGGGACAGACGGAAGGAGAGGCAGTGGAAGCAGCTGCCCGGCTGCCTGGGGAGGGAAATCCAGGCAGGGACAGCAGCAACCCTAGGACTTCCTACCAGATGTGGCAAAGTGTGCACAGCTGCAGGGCAGCTGCTCTCCAAGGGCCTCCTGACTGCCGCGGGAGCAGCACGGGTATCACCTCGCATCCCACCACCCCAGCACACGGCGTGCAGATCAGGGGCCGCCTGCAGAGAGGCCGGCCCCCACTTGGGCCCACTTGCAGGGACAAGGTCCCCTCTGCCACCCAGGACAGAAAAACAACCTATAAGGTACAACGAGCACATTCCTGACCTCTGAGAGGTGCCACAGTGTTCCCGGGGACCTGGAAGGGCTTTCAGCAGGAAGCCTCACAGCTGGCAGGGACAAGTGCAGCAAGGAACCAGTCTCCCTAGCAACAAAGGCTTGACTCGCAGCATTCAGGACAGGGGACCGCCGAGACCCTCCTACGGTCCCCCCCCCCCCACTAAGCAGCACTGCCTGCTGCAGTGCTTTGCCATGTGGGCCCCTGAAATCTGTCGCAGCAATCAGCAGCTGAAAACGCCACACATCTGCCAGGCGCAGAGAAGCATACGTCATCCCAGCACTCAGGAGCCTGGGGCAGGAGGACAGGCAACATGAACTACAGAGCAAGACCCAGTCTGAACAACAAGGAAGAAAGCCCCCAAGCCTCAGAGCTGGGAGAGCTATTCCAATTTTCCCCCACAGCTCAGTAGGCCCAGGGTTCCAGCACCAACAGTAAAACCCAGATCACAAGCTCTGGGCACCAGGTGAGTGGCTTCTCCTCTCTGTGCCTCAGTGGTCCCATCTACAAATGGGGTCCATAACAGACTCCTGTCCGAGGCTGCTGGGAAGGAGATGCTGCTCGCGAGCCCAGGGCATGTACAGGAAGCGGTGAGTAACAGAGGCCAGAGTGCCCACCACCCACGCTGGCCTGGCCCAGCGCTCCTCCTTTTACTCAGGGCCGGCTCCTACCTAGTGATCATCCAGCCGGTGCACCAGGCCCACATCTCAAGCCAGGGCCTCTCTGGGGGTCAGACACCTGCTGATGGTGACCCACAGCGAGGCCAGGCTGGCAGACTCTCCTCCCCAGCCTGGCTCTGGCCTGGATCCCCAGCATCAGCACCTGCCATCCGCCGCCCAAGGGATCTTCCATAGGACCACAGCACTGTGTGGAGCGCACACAAGCACAGCGCAAAGCCGTGGAATCTTGCCAACCCCTCACTCTGCGGCCTTCTGTGGCCACCATGGGCTCAACAGGATCGAGCGGACAAGTCTCACCGCAGCATGAAGGAAGCAAACGAGCCTTTCTGGGGCATCTGGTCTTTGTGCTGAGCCCTCTGCTGCTTGCCTCCCATGTGACCCCAGCTATGCAGCTCAGACGTAACGGAAGCAAAGGCAGAGGTAAGATCTGTAGCGGCAGCCATCCCAGTCCACAGCACAGCACTCGCCTCCTTTGCCACCCTTCTCCTCCATTCCCTCCCTGACCAGGTCCCCTCCTGTCATCTCACCATGCCTGGCTCCTTCCTGCTTTGCTGTGCATCTGCTGGAATGCAGCTACTGTCATCCAATGGACTTCTACATCTCCCTCAAAACCCAGCTCTCAAGTTATCTCCTTCATGAGTCTGACCCTCATGACCACAGGAGACAGAATCAGTCTCGTCCTCAGAACTGTTCTGTAAATGCCTCATATCTACATAGCCACGTCAGCATTTCACCAGGCCCAAGTCAGCCACATGGCAGCCGCTTCCCGGAGTGGACTGTCACCTTGATGCCACCATGGCCCAGTATGCTGGCCTAAGTGAGCAGACGCTGTGCCTTCTAGACCACAGGGAACAAGCCAGGCCGCCCTGATGGTCACAGCGGCCTTCTGGAGATGACACAGGCAGAGCTCCGCCTGGGCTGGCTGCATCTGAGCCATGCCCATGGGCACCACCCGCAGCACTCCAAAGCAGCACACGGTGGGGCTGCAGCCTCTGGAGGACAGCTCCTGTCATGGGGGCCATAGCACTGTCCTCCGGAGCCACACAGAGGGGAGGGCCAAGGCCTGCCCCGTGCTCTCCCACCCACCTCCCGGGCCCCTTGTTCACACCTCGCATGCAGTAGGCGAGGGCAGATGCAACTCTTCTTTCTGCCTCAGACATAAGTCACTGGGGTCGAGGGCGGCCAACTGCACCCACTCAGGGGTGTCTCAGCCTCAGGAAGGAACAAGGTCCCCTAGGGAAGGGCAGAAAGACGAGCTCCCTGTCCTGACCCACTTCTCACCACTCCCTTGCAAAAGGCACCATGTAAACCTCTGCCCCTGGCTGACAGAAAACAACACAGCAAATCCCCAGCACCACCCCACAGCTCCACTTGTGTCACAGCTGTCCTGTAGATGACACAACAGATGCGGTCACCCACAGCCAAGCCCCAGCAGGGCAGGAGCTCAGAATACAGCACTTGCCCAGCTCACAGAAGGCCCAGGCTCTAGATCCAGCCCCACTGGAGAAAAAGACAGGAACCAACTCCAGGAGCAAAGGATCTCTGGGGACCTGCCCACTCCAGTTCTGAACCAGGAGACCAGGGTGTGACCCAGGCTTCCTCCTTCAAGCCCTCCCAAGTGGTTCTGAGGCAGCCGATCAAAAAAGCAAACTTGGGAGAGACCCATGAGTGAGTCAGACATACTAGACACATGCTCATCCTGGACGCCAGCACAGAAGTCCGGGAAGACCTATGACTAAAGACAGGCACTGTGGCCTCACTGCACAGGAAATCGGGAAACCACTGCCTCTCAAGTCCAGGAGAACAGGTGACATAAATCCTAAAGGCAGCCCAGGGAGATGGCTCAGTGGAATAAAGTGCTTCCCTGGCAAGCACAAGGGCCTGAGTTCAATCCCTGGTTCTCCAAAAAAAAAAAAAAAAGCAGGCATAAATCCTAATGGCAATGCTGCACATACATTAGAAATGATCCCTTGCGTGCGTGCAAGCCCCACCCTAGGACACAATGGGACTGCAACTGAGGCTGGGCATGGTGGCACACACCTATAATCCCAGCTCTTCAGAGGCTGAAAACAGGAGGATCACTATACATCCAATCTGAGTACTGAGACATTATAGACCCTTATTTAGTCTAAATACTAAATACATAAATAAATAAGCAAATAAATGACTGATCCTTTCAGGCCAGGCACGTGGTGCATGCCTGCAATCCCATCACTTGGGAGGCTAAAGCAGGAATATTGTCAGGAGTTTGAGGCCAGCCTGGGCTACACAGTGAGATCAAGCCTTACCTGTAAGTGAGAGCCTCAACTAAAGTAGGAAACAGACAGATGACAGATTGATAGATACATAGACAGACAGATTAAGACAGACAGACAGACAGATGACCCCTTTTAGCAACAAGAGTGAAGCAGGAGGCATCACAACTTCAGCTGGCCATGGTGGTACACACCTATAAGCCCAGCACTCAGGAGGCTGAGGCAGGAGGATCATTGCAAGATCAAGACAAACCTGGGCTACAAAGTGAGCTCAAAGTCAATCTGAGCTGCATAGCAAGACCCTTTAAAAAAAAAAAAAATACCTAAGTTCAAGTTATATAACAAAGCAACAGTGTTAAAAACAGCATAGCAGTGGCACAAAAACAGACTGTGGATCAATGGAACAGAGTAGGGAATACAGAAACATCCCCAGGGATATTGAGCTACTGGATCTTTGACAAAGGGGCCAAAAACACACCTTTGAGGAAAGATGGCCTATTCAACAAATGGTGCTGGGGAAACTGACTCTTCGTGAAAAACTGAAACTGTCACCACGTACTAAACTAAAATCAAAATAGGTCAAAGATCTAAACATTAAACAGAAACATTAAACCTCACTGAAAGAAAAGTAGGTAAAATACTGAAAATCATAGGCGTAGGTAAGCACTTTCTAAACAAAAATTATGCAATTACACCAATGACTCCACTTATACAAGAAATTACAGGAAGAATCAATAAATGGGATGACATCAAATTAAAAGATCTCCACACAGGAAAGGGATTAATTGGTACAGTGAAGATTGAAAGTACAAGGCAGGAAAAAATTGTGCCAGCTATTCCTCAAGCAGAAGACTAATATCTAGAATATATAAGGGCCCAAGAAATGGCTCAGTAAAATAAGTGCTTCCCTGGCAAGCATAAGGGCCTGAGTTCAATCCCCAGTTTCACCAAAAAAAAAAAAAAATAGTAGAGCCAGGCGTGGTGGTGCATGCCTATAATCCCAGCACTCGGGAGGCTGAGGCAGGAGGATTGTTGTGAGTTCGAGACCAGCCTGAGCTACAAAGTGAGCTTAAGGCCAGCCTGAACTGCATAGTGAGACCCTGTCT
>PVKA01034448.1:0-23455 GCA_004027165.1 Ctenomys sociabilis
CACTGTGTCACTGAGAAAATGGCGTCGCCCTTGCCTACAGCAGCCGCACACTGTGTCACTGAGAAAATGGCGTCGCCCTTGCCTACAGCAGCCGCGCACTGTGTCACTGAGAAAATGGCGTCGCCCTTGCCTACAGCAGCCGCACTCCTAAACGTTTCTCTCATCGCATCTCCATAGAGCTTCTTGTGAGATGGGTCCAGCAAAGCCCACTCCTCCACAGTGAAGTTCACAGCCACATCCTCGAAGGCATTGCCGCCTAAGTGATCACACATGTTTATTGAAGGAAGGTTGAGACACACAGCCTGGGATCTTTCAATATTTCTCATAAAAATTCGAGCAGAAAGATAGGTGCTTAGGAACACCCTAGGGCTCGTGAGCCGGAGGCAGGGGGACTGCCATGAGTTTGAGACTAGTGCCAGCGACAAAGTGATTTCAGGGCCAGCCCCAACTGCATAGTGAGACCCTGTCTCAAAAAGAAAGCCAAAAAGCTGTACCGTTGCTGAATCCTTTAAAGACTGACTGTGTCTTGGTTACCAACTTCTTGCATAAGCACCCATTTTCAGACGGTAATTCCTCGTTTTTATTTATTTTTTGGTCCTAGAAATCAAACTCGGGACCTTGTGCTTGCCAGGCAGGTTCTGTGCCACTGAGCTATTTCCCTCAGAGAGCAATTCTGATGCTAGGTTGTCGGTCACCGCGACGGCAACAGCAGAAGAGTTGCGCCGCTTCTTCCGCTGGATCACACCGAGGGCCCTGAGCATGGTCTCTAACGCAGAGTCCTACGCAACACCCACAACACAACGCAGGAGAGGACAGTTCTCTAACAAGTGCTTTGCTAGATCACGGTGATACCTCTCTTCCAATTTTATTATATATGGTATTGTGCTCTTTCTTTGATTATCCTTAGGCAGTATTTTAAAACTTGAATTGTGTTACATGAAAAATAATTAAATATCACGTAAGGGTAATGAATAAACTGCTAATATGAAGTTTTACTGAAGTCTCTGAAATTTGTAAATAGATGAAGGGTGCCATTTTATCTTATAGCTCAAATTCACAAAATGGTCTCTTCCACTCAGATATAATTTTGCATACTAATTTCTGGTTATCTGAACCACTAACTTAAAGACAATAATATGAAATATAACAACCATTGTTGAATTTCTATCTTTTTGCTTGAAATTCTGGACCATTCATAGTGTATATTTTTATACTATTTTTATTCTCTTTAAAAATAATAAAATAAAAAGAAATTCTAGGAGGATATATGACAACAATGAAGGAAAAGAGCTAAATAAAATATATGCATTGAAAACCAATATATCACAAAGTAATGGCACACAAAAGCAAAGCTTTATCCAGGAGTAGTGCATGTCTGTAACCCCAGCACTTGGGAGGGCAATGCAGGAGTACTGCCAAGAAACTCAAGGCCAGCCACACAGTAAATTCAAGGGTAGTATTAAATACAGTGTGAGGCCCTGAGTCAATCTCCCCTCAAAAAGTGATAACTGGGCCAGGGAGGTGCTTCCCTGGCAAGCATAAAAGGTGTAAGTTCAATCCCTGGTTCTGCTCCCCCTCCAAAAAAAAAGTGATAACTTCTGTTATGCTTTGTCTCTAAGTGTCCCCCCCAAAGCCTCATGCAGTCATGGGACAGAGACTTCTAGTTTAAAAGATTATGGGTCTTAGTACTGCTGGGACAAGGGGTATGAGTAACACACCCAGCCCGGTGCCAATAGCCTAAATGCAATTCAAGGAAGACAGTTTTCCTCTCAGTAACTATTATTGATGTTACGCAGCTCCCTTTGCTCTCTTTGCTCCTTGCCGCCACCATGAAAGGTTGCTCTCTGCCATGTGCCTCTCTGCCTTGGAGCCAGATGAGTATGGAACGAAACCTCCAGTAACTGTGAGCTAAATAAAACCTTTCCTTCCTTCGTTTTGGGTGTTGGGTATTTGTCCCAGCAATGAGAAATGAACAACTGCGCAATACATAGTGGGGTGGAGCTTGAAGGGGCCGCTGTGTCCACTCTGGCAGGGTACAGCCCGAAGGAGCCAAGCACAGCATCCAGACGAAGCCAGACCCAACTGATCAATTTTGTGTTCAGTAGTACTTCACCTGGTGACCTGAGGCACACTGCAAGGCCCAGAGGGGAACAGACTGAGGCCCAGACTTACAGGAGGGTCCTCATGGCACAGAGGCGGCAAGACAGAACTTGGGTGTACTAGTCTGCTTGCAAGACTCCAGGTATATGAAGGGGAGGTGTCCAGACACAACTCAGGACATCTAATTATAAAACAAGCTTCCAACGTACAATCTGTTTTGCTATATAGCTATAAATTTGCTCCTACAGTCCAAACTACAAACCCAGATTCGACCCAAAGCCAGAGCCAATGTATAATTGAGACTGCCTAGAGCCCACAGGGTCCTCATTCGACCCACAATCCAAGTCTCGCATGTGAGTGGGACTCCTGGGGGCCTGCCAGGTGCTCCTTTGACCCAGTGCCCACATGTGAGACCACCCAGGGCCCAGGCTCAGCATGTGAGTAAGTCTGCACAGACCTGCTGGACCCTTATTCCACCCAGAGCCCAGGGCTATGTTGAGAGTAGAACTTCCTCCATCAGCCAGGTCTGGTGTGGAACCCTGCAGCAGAACTCCCTGCAGGGAGGCTAGAGGCAAAGCCCACCCAGCAGATACAGGAGCAGAACGCCTTGCCAGAGTGTGCAAAGGGTTCACTTCAAAAGGCTGCTGCAGGAAGTAGAGCACGGCAGCCAGAACCCAAGCCACACACACCTGGATGAGCTTGAACTTGATGGATCTGGAGCTGGTGCTAAGCTCTACACCCAAGGTGAGAAGACAGTGCTACACAAAATGAGAAAGAAAGCAAAATGCATTCTCAGACCCCGAGCCCACCCAGAACAAATGCAGGAGACAATAGCATAGAAGAAATTGGAAATCACATGCCTGAAACCTCTGAAATAATAGTGGCTGAAGTAAAGAAACAAATGCAGAAAGGTATAAAGGAAATCAGATCAGAAATAATTTCTCAAGTAAAAAAGAAATCATAATTATAATGAAAAAAGTACTAAGTGCTTCTAAAGAAGACACCGATCAAAAAATAGAAAATAGAAAAATGATGGAATTCTTCAACAAGCAATACAAGAAGTAGAATTCATGAGGCAGATTTAAAGTGCTATACAGGAAATTAAAACCTCAATCACAAACTGGCAAACTGATTCAGTGAAAGCGAAAATAGACTTTCAGACCTTAAAGATACCATTGCAGCTAGTGAAAAGGTAAGAAAAGGTCTCTTAAAAACAACTAGGATACAACAAAAAAATAATTCAACACCTGCAAAATGATGCAAAGATGAACATAAAACTAATAGGCACTGATGAGAGTCAATACAAATGACATAAAAAGAATATCGATTTCCCAGCATTCTCTGGACCTGCCCCTGCCCCGCTGCTCAAGACCCAGCACAGCCCACTGTAAGAGTTTCCAGGCCCTCTGTGCAAGAGAGACCTTTCCCAGGGTTCTCTGGTCCTGCCCTGCCACTCCGGACCCAGCACAGCCCACCCTGTGAGTGAGAACTTCCAGGCTGGCCTCACAACAGAGGCTTTTCCCACCATTCATTTATATGCACTAAATGGATAAGGCAATGATCCTGAGAAACATCAGCAGATTTTTGAAACCAGCAGTTAATTGGTAGGATTCTCACCCAGGCTAACTATATATGCTGATACCTGTGAACCAAGCAACTGCACTGAAAATAGCAATGTGTAATAGAAGGGTCACATTTGGAATGCCTGTCATTCTGGTCTTTTAAGTACATACTTCTTGTCATGACATACCAAGTATTACTATATTGTCTTTCAGATAAAATAAAAAAATTTTAAGGGTAATATATGAAAAATAAGACACAAAAGTTACAGGATAGTCTTACTATATTGCTGTATATGATAGATTTATAAATTTCTGTGTAAATATATGTAAGTGTTCACTCTTTTTTTCTTTCTTTCTTCATATTCTGTAAGGACTTGGAGTTTAATATCTCAATACTTGATGGAAAATACCTGTTCCATGTTGTGTCTATGATGCCTGATATTTAGACAAATAATGTGGGTAAACCAACTGCATATGTTGCAGGGTGATAATAAGCTTCTTTTTTGGAGGGTTAACAACCCAAGCTTGCAGATCAAAAATTAAGAAAAGGAAAGGCTGCAAGGTCAGCCAAAATTTTGGTCCTACCCTTTCAAGGTCAGTGAAGACTCAGGACATAGGAGAACCTGTACTGTAACATGATGGAACTCAGTTGTGCCCCAAATTTTCTGATCAAGGAGATTATGGAGCCACAGAGGAATGTGATTGATAATATATAGTATGCATAAGGAGTCACATGGAGAGAAAATATTCTTTCAGGCTTCCACAGAAAGCAAATTGGTCAGGCAATGGCCGTGACTCATCCACATGGCTGACACTGACAAAGGATCTACAAAGTGCAGTACAGGGTTACAGGATAAACCTTGAGGGTACCTGACTGACCTTATCTGATACAAAAGTTACATTTCTTGTTATAAAGGTCTTGCTTTATCTTGGTCTTAACCATCCAGCAGAAAAATATAAAAAGAAAGTATATAAAATAAAGTCATATTAAGCCGGGCATGGTGGCGCATGCCTATAATCTCAGCACTCGGGAGGCTGAGGCAGGAGGATTGTTGGGAGTTCGAGACCAGCCTGAGCTACAAAGTGAGTTTAAGGCCAGCCTGAACTGCAGAGTGAGACCCTGTCTCAAAAAGGCAAAAAAAAAAAAAAAAAAAAAAAAAAGTCGTATTAATATGCTGAGCTGTGAAAGGCTCAAGTCAACTACTTCTGCAGATAACCCACTACTATTGTGGACTGCTGAACTGTATTGGATTGTTTTGCTGAATTCATGCACCTATAGTATTTAGATGCCAATAGAATACTCATCTCTTACCCTGCAAAAAACAAGGCTAAACAAAAAAAAGAGGCTACAAAGAAAGGACCATTTTGTATTTGTATGTACAGAATAGTTTGGATAGATGTACAGCTACTTTAGCTTAACTCAATGAGAAGAAAGATTTGTACTAATATTGTCTGGACAGGATATCTTATCTGCTTCTTGTATTATGGATAACCACTAGGAAGATAACAATGTACAATGTATTAATTAAAAATGAATGAATTTTTAAAAAAAGAATATGGACAGAAGTAATAGCAGAAAACTTCCCAAATAAGGGTAAACTATCTGACATTCAGTAACTGAAAAAATTTAGAACTCCAAATAACATCAAAAACACACACAGACATATAGTAAGCAAGATCCCAGAAATTCAGCACAGGCACAGTATGCTAGAAACCACTAAATAAAAGAAACACATCACAGTTCAAAGCAAAAGCCATCAGAATAATGGCAGATTTCTCTTCACAAACCATCAAGTCAAAAAGAACATATTCTGCAACTATCTTTGAGACTCCTCTCCAAAAGGATGCTGCAGTGCTGAAAGCTTGAGCTCACTGCTACAGAAGTGCCTTTGTGATGGCCAGGAGCTACAAGCACTCTATGCCGCCCAGGCTCTTGTAGCGACACTGGAGAAACCCCCCAGCCTGCTTCGGATGTTTTTCGATGCACTGTATGAGGAGGATGTGGTGAAGGAGGAAGCTTTCTACAGCTGGGAGAGCAGCAAGGGCAAGGGTTTGGTCCTTCAATCTGTCACAGCCTTCTTCAGCTTGCTTCGGGAGGCTGAGGACGAGGAGCCTGACCACAGCTGGGGCTTGAGCCCCTGGACGCTGACGGCTGGCCAGCCACCTGGACTGCAGGGGCAGCAGCAGCAGCAATGGCAGCAGCAGCGGGTGCCTGCAGTGCAATGTGTCGAGCTAATAAAGTGGCTGAAGAGGCAGGATGGCTTGGAGCTGCCTGGGGGCCCCTCCAAGATGCCGCCAGGTGCCCCTCTCCCCGCCTGGGGGAACAGAGATATATTATATATAAAATCTTGAAATTTGGTGTGTCTTGGGGGGGAACCACTGTCTACCCCTGAGGTCCTTTTTTATTTTCTGAAAATCACTCTTGGGATTGCCGTCCTCGCTGCTGGGGGCATATGCCCCAGCCCTGCACCACCCTTTGCTGCCTGGGCAGGGAGAAGGGGGTCATGGTGCCTGTAATTATTAAACATGAATTCAATTTTTAAAAAAAGACTGATACTGTTTTGTAGAAATCTTCAATGATTTCTTTTAAATGGGTTCATCTAATATATTTTAAATGGGTTCATCTAATATATTTTACATAGTCCTGCATAACTGTCTTTTGAGAGCTCTTTATTCTTTTTTTTTTTGGTCTTTTTGAGACAGGGTCTCACTATGCAATTCAGGCTGGCCTTAAGCTCACTTTGTAGCTCAGGCTGGTCTCGAACTCACAACAATCCTCCTGCCTCAGCCTCCTGAGTGCTGGGATTACAGGTCTTTATTCTTTATCCAGAACCACACAGCAACTTCTCTTGTCTCCTAGATATGTTCTTTGTTATTTCCTATATGCTATGTCTGGAGGTATTAGAATATTTCAAGTCTGTATAACTGGAAAACAACTTACTTTTAGTTTTCAAAGGTATGTTTGCTAAATATAAAATTCAATGAGGACAGATCTTTTTTTTTTTCTTTCAGTCCTTTGAATTAATTAGTCTAGTTTCTCACACACTTGGTCTTTTTTTTTTTCTTTCTAACATGAAATAAGATGCTATTTAATTTTGTTCTTCTAGAGCTAACTTTTTATATGTGCATGCTTTAATGATTTTTTTTCTGTACAGTAAGTTTTGAACAGTTTCATTTTTGTGTATCTTGGTATGATTTCATTGAAATTTTGTTGGTCAAAAGGTTCATTTTTCTTATGAAATGTGCTATAATTTCAAGTAAATTCAGAAATTTTAAAACTTTAAATATTTATTGCCTACTTCTTTCTACTTTGAGAATTCTAATTCGATGAATAGAAGTTTCTTGATTTTGGTACAGAGTGAACTATTATATGACTGATCTGTAAATTCTTCATCTTTATTTTGGACAATTTCTACTGTTATATTCATTTAAATTTGCAAATAATTTATTTACAATGTACAATCTATTATTAATCTCATGCTATGTAGTCATCTCAGAAATTAAAAAATAAAAGTAAACTAGAAAAAAAAAAACATAAGACATTAAGAGAAAAAAGACAACTAGAAAAAACAGAGGGGCCAGGGGGATGGCTCAGGAGAATAAGTGCTTCCCTGGCAAGTACAAGGGTCTGAGTTCAATTCCGGGTTCCACCAAAAATAGATAAAATAAATTAAGCATTAACTGTGCGTTTAATAGACCAACAAAACTCCACAGTACAGTTGTCCAAACCATCCTGCTTAAAAACTAGACACACCTCTTTTACCAACTCTCTCTCCTGTCCATCTTAATTCCATAATTCCTTGCTTTTGAACAGGTTTATTCCTTTTTCCCAATATCTCTTGAGCCCTTTAGATTTTATTTTCTCTTTCAGGTTCTCACACTAAGGAGACAAATATTTGCACATGTGGATCTCTTATTTCACGTAAAGAGTATGATAAAAGTGTCAAATTTATGCTTTAGAGCTGAATACTTCACTGTGTAAAAACACCACTTTTTTTTCTATATATTTGGCATACAGTAATCTGGATGGCTTGCAAGATTTTTAGCTATGACAAGCTGTGCTGCTATAAACATGGGTACACATGTATCACTGTGGTATGTTTGCAGTTCTTCTGGAAAAACACCCAAGAGGGGATAGGTTGAATGGGGCCTCTAGTTCTGACCTCTGACAAATCTTCATACTGACTCATAGTGGTCATACCATTCTGCACACCCACCAGCAGTGTAGAAGGGTTCTTTCTTCCCCACAGCTTCGGACACATTTGTTACTGACTGACCTCTCCATGAGAGCCATTCTTTCTTGAGCAAGACAGAATCTGTCTTGTTTCAACTGGCATTTCTTGAAAGACCAATAATGCTGAACATTTTTTTCACATATTTGCTTGCTATTTATATCTTCATTTGAGAAGTATATATTCACCTGAGATACCCATTTTTTATTGAGTCTTGGAATTTTAGAGGCTGATTTTTAAAAATTCTTTTTATGTTCTACATGGAAGGCCTTTCTCAGAGGGATAGTTGATAATATTTTTCCATTTTGTGGGTTTGCTTTTTACATTGTTAAGAGATTTCCTTCAAAATGCAAAACCTTTTAAAAAAGATACTAGTTGTTGATTCCTTGAAGTATTTCCTATGCCGTTTGGCTTTTGTTCATGACTGCTCTAACTACCACTATGTCTATTAGATTTCTACCTACATTTTCTTTCAGAAGACTTAGTGTTTCTATTTTAATATTTAAATCTGTAATCCATTTGGATGGTAAGTTTAGTGCACTGTGATAGGCATGGGACTAATTTTTTTTTGCCATATGGAAAGCCAGTTTTTCAGCACCATTTATTAAAGAGGCTATCTTGCTTGTAGTAAACATGTTTGGAAACTTTGTCAAAGATAATGTGGCTGAGTATGTTTTTGGTTGTGTCTACATCTTCTAATCTGTTCCACTGATCTTCAGTACCATGTTGATTTTATTATAGCTTTATAATATAATTTCAGATCAGGGATTGTGATGCTTCCACCTATCCTTTGCTTCCTAGGATTGCCTGTGAGATGTTGAGTGAGTTCTGGTTCAATATGAACTTTAGAAATGTTTTCTAAATGTGCAGTATATTAATGGTATTTTAATCAGTATTACATTTCATCTGTATAACATTTTCACAATGCTGGTTCTCCCAATTTAGAAGTAACTAATGTCTTTCCATTTTTCTGAAATCTTCCTTGATCTCTATTCTCAGAGCACCGTAATTTTCAGTATACAAAGCTTTTAGTTTGTGAGACTCATTCTTAAGTATTTCAAATTTTTTGGATATTATTGTGCAATGTGTGGTATTCCTAATTTCACCCTGGGTGCATTTGTGGTCTGTATATAAAAAATTCTATGGATTTTTGAGTATTTACTTTGACTCTTACAGTGTTACTGAATTTGTTGCTTAAATCTATGAGACTTTTGGTGGAGTGTGGGGGGACTTCTGTGTAGACTATTATTTGCAAATAATGCTATTTTCACTTCTTTTTCATTCCTTGTTGTTTTCATTTGTCTCTTATCTAATTCCTCTGGCTAATGTTTCCAGAACTATGTTAAATAAGAGTAGGACAGTGGATATCCTTGTCTTAGTCCTGAATTCAATGTGAAAATTTTAGTTTCTGCCCATTCAGTAAGACGTTGCCCTTTAGTTTTCATAGATGGCTTATATCACATCGGCATGATCATGTGGCCTTCATTCTTGGTTCTCTTAATGTGGCGCATTATATTCATGGATTTGCACATGTTGAGTCATCCCTGCACCCTTGGGGTGAATCACATTTGGTCATTATGTATACTCTTCTTGATGATTCGTTATCTCTTTTATTTCATTACATAAAAGTGTTTAACCTTATTATTCAAGAAGCTGTCATTTTTTAGAAATGAAGGGTTTTTTAGAATGCCATTATAAATCATACTTTGTGTACAACATGTAACTCATAACAATAACATTCGGTGAAGTTCATAAAAAGGAAGGTGGCAAAAGTAACCTAACCTTTTAAGTTAATGACCTTCTGACTTTATTTTTTTCAAGTTTAAAATACTTCTACAGAATTAAGTCTACAACAAAAATAAAATCTCTACTTTCCTCAGCATTTGATTTTGTATATAAGCTACCGAACAGTTTTCTATGGTACACAAGATGTCTCAAAGTGTCAGTGTATATTCATTGTTCCTACCTAAATGTCCTCTACTATATGCCCCTTAAACTTGTCCTCAGCAAACACTATGAGTCAGTAAATAGTCCCTAAACTCAAAGTCTCAACTTTTTTTTTTAAAAAGGAACAGCCAGGTGTAGTTGTACTGCCATTGAAGATGATTCAAACCAATACTTTCCACCGTAAATATTCCTGTGATTATTCTCCCTAGAGCTTCCTTCAGTACACCAAAGATTTGAACTACACACTCTAGGATCCTCTTGTAATTAGATAAGGGCATCATTTGCAGCACCCTCTATTAACTTTGTATCTAAATTCAGTTTTGTAATCTCTTCATTCAGACTTGGATTACTTCTTCCTGGTGGTACAAATTTTGCTTTTGTGGAAGAATTCCCGTGCAACTGAGTCGGTGCTACAGGTCACCTCATCTTCAGTAGTCATCTTAGGTGCTCAGGATCTGTTATATCTCTGTGCTAGCATTTTTTTTTTTTTGTATTTATATTCATTAGAGAGATTGCCTATAATTCTTTTATAGTTGGATCTTTTTCTGGATTTGGAATCAAAGTAACACTTGCCGCCAGGAATGAGTTAGTTTGGGAATATTGTTTCCTGAAAGTTGGCATTAAATTTTCTCTAAATTTCTTTTGGGGCTGGGGAGATGGTTCAGTAAAATAAGTGCTTCCCTGGCAAACACAAGAGCCTGAGTTCAAACCCCAGTTCCGCCAATAAATAAATAAATAAATAAATATTTCCTGTAGAGGTTAGCTGTGAATTCATCATGACCTAGGCTTTTCTTTGTTGGTAAGTTTTTAATGACATATTCAGTTTTCTTTCTCATTTGGCCTTATTCAGTTTGTATATCTTCTTTACTCAGCTTTGGAATTTTATATGTATCTAGGAAACTATTTCCTCTGTTTTCCATCCAGATAGAGTAAAGATTTTGAGGTAGGCTGTGATGATCTTCTGAATTTCACTAGGGTCTGTAGTGATTCTTCCCTTTTCATTTCTTATCACATGAATTTGGATGTTTTGTTTCTTGTTAAATAAGGTTGGCTAAGGGATTATCAATTTATTCTTTTAAAGAAACAACTATTTGCTGCCGGTCGTGGTGGCGCATGCCTGTAATCCCAGCACTTGGGAGGTTGAGGCAGGCGGATTGTTGTGAGTTCGAGACCAGCCTGAGCTACAAAGTGAGCTTGAAGCCAGCCTGAACTGCATAGCGAGACCCTGTCTCAAAAAGACAAAAAAAAAAAAAAAAAAGAAAAAGAAAAAAAGAAACAACTATTTGGTTCATTCATTTTTATATTAATTCTTTTGTTTTCATTGCATTAAATTCTACTCCAATCTTTTATAATAACTTCATGACTTCTCTGGGCTTTAGACTTGAGTTGCTCTTGTTTTTCTAGGAGTCTGTGTTGCAGCATAAGTTCTATTTGGGCTCCTCCTTTTCTAATATGAGAATTTACCACTTTGGATTTCCTTCCTAAGACAGCTTCAATTATATCCCACAGATTCTAGTAAGTTACAGCTTCATTTTCATTTGATTGTAAATATTTTTAAAGTTCTTATTTGCTTTCACCTGTGACCCAGTGGTTACTGTGAAGACCGTTAATTTCTATGTGCTAAAGTTCTTTTTGTGGTTTCTTTTGTCAGCAGTTCTCAGTTTCACTGCGCTATGCTCAGAGAGTATGCATGGGATAATTTCAATTCCTTGCGTGTAAGCACGGACTCCGTGTGCTGATGGTCTATTGTGGAAAACAGCCCACGTGTAGCTAAGAAGAATGTGTTGTTGCTCTGTTACAGTGCCTTAGTAGACACTGTAAAGGTCTACTGAGTCCATTTATTCACAAGTTTGGTTTAGTTGTTACTTCATTGCTGATTTTTTTTTTCAGTTCATATGTTTCTTTGTGAGAATGAGGTGTTACAGTTTCTCACTGCAATTGTTATTATTGCTCATTTGATTTTTTCATCTCAGAGGTAGGTGCTCCTACACTGCATACATATACATTTAAAATTGTTGTCTCGCCCGGCATGGTGGTGCAGGCCTATAATCCCAGCACTCGGGAAGCTGAGGCAGGAGGATTGTTGTGAGTTCGGGACCAGCCTGAGTTACAAAGTGAGCTTAAGGCCAGCCTGAGCTGCATAGTGAGACCCTGTCTCAAAAAGACAAAAAAAAAAAAAAAAAAAAATTGTTTTCTCTTCCTTTTGCAGTTTTCACCTAACAAATATGTAGGAGCCTTGTTTATCTCTTTGAGTGATTTTTGAAACTGATATCATCAACTAGAGTAGCTAATCCTGTTTTTTTCTGGTTTTATTGTGGCATAGAGTATTTTTTTTTGTCTCTCTCTTTGCGTCTTTTATTTACATATAGTTTTAAACAGAAGCATTGTACACACTTTGATTGTAGATATTTCATTATGAACAATTACATTTGGCATTTCACTTTAAATAGCAATGAGACAGTTTCAAATCATATTAGTTGAACAAATTCAATAATACATTGCGCATTGTTTTCTTAGTGGTCATTTGTTGTACAACATGCAGACATAGTAATCTATTCACAAACACTATTAGAGCAGATCCCTCTATTCATTGAATTAAGGGAATGTAGCTGTATACCTATTTTTTTAAAGCTGATTTATACCACAGTTTCAATAATTAATACTTTTTACATTGTTGTCTTCCTAGTGGTTTTCCGTAGTACAAGAAGCAGACAGGATATCCTGTCCAAACACTATTGGTGCAAATCTTTCTTCTCATAAAAGTAGCTGCATATTTATTCTAACTGTTCTTATATACGAATACAGCAGAATGGCCCTTCCTTCGTGTCCCCGTTGTTTTTGTTTGTTTAGTCCTGTCAGAGATAAGCATTCTATTGGTATTAAATACCATAGGTGCCTGAATTCAGCAAAAGACTCCAACAGTCCAGCAGTGCACTATAGTAGTGGGTGATCTGCAGAATATTCTTTCTATCCTTCGAGTTGTAGTCTGTGCATTCCTATGGAGTTAAATGTGTTTCTTGCATATAGCTTATTGTTAGATTTTGTTTCTTAATGTACTCTGCCAGTTTGTTTCTTTTGATTGGTGAATTGAAGCTGTTTACATTGATGATTCCAACTGATATGTACTGGGTTATCTTTTTATGATATTTTCCTGATATAGGCTCTGTACTTTTTCCCTCTTTTTCAATGTTGGCTCTCTAGGGCTGGGGAGATAGTTCAGAGGCTTAAGTGCTTGGCTGGCAACCACAAGGTCCAGAGTTCCATCCTCAATACTGAAAAAGAAATTTTGCTTGGTTTGGTTGTTTCTTTCTGTTACTGAAGCTGTGGTTGTATCCAACTCTTTCTACAATATCTGGCAATGATCTTTGTAGGGTTGGTTTGGTGGTGATCAATTTCTTTAGCTGTTCTTTGTCATGGAATGATCTTACCCTTTTCATTGAATTTGACAGTTTTAAAGGGTATATCAATCTGGGCTGGAAATTATTTTAAGGATCTGAAATATTTCACTCCAAGCTCTTTTTGATTTGATGGTTTGTGCTGAGAAGTAGACTGTGATTCTGATAGGCTTTCAATTATAGGTGATCTGTTTCTTCTACAGCTTTTAATATTCTATTTTTTTCAGAACCAGGGATTGAACTCAGGCCCTTGTACTTGCCAGGCAAATGCATATTCTACTGAGCTATCTCCCTCACCCCAGTATTCTTTTTTTGTTTGTTTTTTCCTGAATTTCTGAAATTTGATTATTATGCATCTAGGTCTAGATTTATTTTGATTATGGATATTTGACATTCTACATGCCTTATCTGTTTGTTAAATTCTTTTATCAATTTGGAAAATTTTCTGTTAGTACCTATGCAAATATCTCTTTTACCATCTTTCTTTGCATAATCTTGTAGCTGCTGAATTGTTATTTCCTGGATCCTTGCCAGTTTTAAGAGATCTTTCCTTTCACATTCCCTAGCTGTACCATTATTTTCAAGGTCTGAAAGCATATTCAGTCTCAATCAAGCAGTTTTTCCAGCTTTGAATGGCATTCTTAATTTTCTGGATATGTGTTTGAATGTGTTTCATTTATTCTGATTCTTGTTTGTGTTGTTCATTTAATGTTTCTATCATTTTTATTCTATTTTTTCTGTCTTCTTTAATCGTGCTGAGCAATTCTTACATGACTGTTGTCATTTCTTTTTTGACCTCAGAGATTATTTCTGATCTTATTTTTTATGTGGTGACCTGACTGGTGGACTTGTTTCTTTACTTCAGTTCCTATCATTTCTGAAATTTCAGTGTGTGACTCCACATTCCTGTATGTTCGTGTCTCTTCAATTTGTTCTGAGTTGGTTGGAGGATTAAGGTTGTTTTTGGTTCTGCATTTTGGCATTTCAGAACCTCTCAATAATCATCCATAGTTAGCAGCATTGGAGAGTAGTGGGGCTTGGTCAAGAAGTTTCCCACTACATCGGGGAGCATGGTAGGACTCACCGAGGCTCTCGCTAGTAGCACAGCGGACTGGCTGATGTTCACTAATGCAAAGTGTTGGCTGTGGATCGGGTTGACTAGGATCCCACATTCCAACCAGAATCTTCCTAACTTCTAAAACGGTGGACAAGTAGAAGCACAAGCTCTGTGCCTGTGTGCTGGGGGCCAAGGGTGGCAGCTTCCCAGAGTCCCGTGGGCCATCCAGAGTCCTCCTGAGTTGTCATATGGTTGGATGAAGCACTAGGAGACTTCTCTGCCTACAAGTGCTGGGTCCACAAGCTGCAGCTTTCCAGAGCCCAGTGAGTCACCCAGAGTCCTCCCTAGTTCTCCCTGACTAGTGCCAGGACAAGTTTTATGTCTGCACTCTAGCAGCCAAGGTTTGCTGCTTAGCAGAGTTGTGGGGGCTGCCCAGAGTCCCACTGAGCTCTTAAATGCTTGGGCCATGTTGGCCAAAAAAAAAAGAAAGAGAAAAACACCCAGTTCCGCCAAAAAAAAAAAAAAAAAAAAAAAGGTCTTAGCCTGCCTGGGACCTTGCAAAGAAAGAAAAACAGACCTGAGGACCCAAGGATCAATGAAACTGAAAGATACTAACACAACTACAAACACACTCAACCACCTTATCTTTAACAAATATGCCAAATACGGTCACTTTATAAAATGGTGCTGGAAAAGCTGGCTTTCTATATGGCAAAGGCAAAAATTAGACCAATGTGTGCCACCATGCACTAAAGTACAAGATGGATCACAGATTTAAACATTAGCATAGAAATTAAATCTTCTGGGGAAAATGTAGGTAGAAATCTTGGACATAGGGGTAGGTAGTTACGAACAAAAGCCAAGCTGCGTGGGAACTACTTTAAAGAATCAACAACTAGGATCTCATCTTTTTGAAAATTTTCTGTACTTAAAAGAAATCTCCAACAGAATAAAAAGAAAGCCCACAGGCCGGGGAGATGGCTCAGTAGAGTAAACACTTGCCTGGCAAGCGCAAGGGCTTGAATTCAATCCCTGGTTCTGAGAAAAAAACAAAGAAAGAAAGTAAGTAAGTAAAAAGAAAGCCCACAAACTGGGAAAAAAAAATTATACTTCCCTATCACCTAGAGAAAGGCCTTCTATCTAGAACATATACAGAAAATAATTTTTAATCATTGCATGTGGCATAGTGGAAGCATGGCTTCCTAGCCTGCATGATGCAAGTTCAGCTTAAGTCCTATACACAGGAAAATAGTGAGTATCTAATAATAAATTGCATCTGTTCACCTGATCAAAGAATAACTCAGTACCACAAAACTCTGGTGAAACTCATTACAAAAAGCAACGAAGAAAGAACTGATCATTACTTGAATCTTTTTTTTTTTATTTATTTTTTTATTTTATTGAGGTACAAATATAAATCAGACAGTTTTAAGACACCTTAACAACACAGATTTGATAAATTAATATATTGCAAAATGTTTTCATACTGTTTTGGTATCATACAAGGTGCATACATGATATTATATTGAATCTTGACATATTTTCTTAAACTCCATTTTTGTTATTTCTTAAAGGCTTTTAATGAAAAACACCATAGTGTTACTAATAACTTGATAAAATACATGTATTCTAAAACTAGCAAATGTTACAGTGAATGGAGATACAGTTCATGAATTACTTCAAATCAGAAAAAAAAAATAACCTCAAGGATATTCACTGTCTCCACCACTGTCACATGAAACAAAACTTCATGTGTGACCACAGGACATACAGGCAAGACAGATGGAGAGGAACAAAGGAACAGAAATTAAAGATAAGAACTCTATGTGTGAACAATGAAAGAGTCAAGATGTAAAACTTGCAAACAGTAACATGGAAGCTATGCCCCAAAGCCACGGTGAGCAATCAGTGGGAAAGTCACAGGGTCTCCTGTCCCACACAATGAAGCCACATGAAATGCAAGCACAACACACATTATAAATATAGCTCTCAAACATATTTTATCTCAAGGCCAGTTAGAAGTAAACTGAGAACTCTAAGAGAACTGCCTCTTAGCACCAGTATTTATCTATCAGTGGAAATACCAAAAAAAAAAAAAAAAAAAAAAATGCTATTAATACAATCAAGAGTACAGGAATATCCCTATATCATATGCATATAATGAAAAATTTCAGGAAAAAAAACTACAATCAAAAATATATTTAAGGACCGGTCAGATAGCTCAGTGGACTAAACTGCCTGCTTAGGAATATGCAGGGACTGGGTTCAATCCTGCGTGCAGTGCCAGCCCCACCCCGGCATGCTGACATGGTAATTGAGACTGGGGGTGATGGCGTGTACCAGTAGTCGCAGTGCTTGGGAGGCTAAGAGCAGGAAGATTACTACAAGTGTGATCTGTGTAGTGAGAACCAGTAGACCCTAAACTAAATACATTAAAAAAAAAAAAAAGAAATGCATTTAAGTAGAATATTGAACTTGTTTAATTTTTTTTGCAAATACTGAACTCTGCCTTAAAAGGAACCAACTAGATGCCCTACCTGGTTCTTCAATCAGTCTCTGCATTATGTTCTTTTGTTAAGGAAAATGCTGCTTCATTCATTAATAGAACAAGGACATTATTGACAACTAGAAGTGATCTCATATTTGATTTTATATATATACATACACATATATATGTATGTGTGTATATACATATATATATTAATTATTGCATACCATATCAACAAATATTTTGAAAGTATACATTTCCAAAAAGAAAAATGATGCACAGAAATGAAACTGGAGAACAGGATCTGAATGTCAGGAGAAAAATGCAGATTCAGATTTGATAATGCCATGTGTAACAAATTCTTTAAACTGTACACTCATTACTATATTTATAGTATCAGTAAAACAACTCCAAATTGAACGAACACAAGGATCTGGAGATAGCTCAGTAGTGTAGGTGCCTGCCCAGCAAGGGCCAGGACCTGGGTTGGATCCCCAGCACCACATGTCGTGCAGCCCCGGCACCCGGGACTGCCGTTCCGATCACTGAAACTGGGCACAGTGGCACACGACGAGCACGAGCTGCACAGCAGCACCCTGAACCAAATAAATAAACAAAGATTAAATTTAACAAAAATCTTTTAGAATCCTTTTTGAAAAACAAGACATATACTTGGCAAACCTCACATATAAAAGTAAAGGAAAAAGATAAAAGATATCCTTTTTTACTGTTGGAATGTAATATAGTCAGTCATTGAAACCTGAAACTAGGGGCCGGGGAGATGACTCAGTGGAATAAGCGCTTCCCTGGCAAGTGCAAGGACCTGAGTTCAATTTCCGGTTCCACAAGTAAAAAACAAAGAAACCTGAAACTCAGCCAAGCCGGAGAGATGCACAAGAAATAGGAAAAGCTGCACTTGCTTTGACCAAACTGGGATTTGATAAGGCTGACAGCACAAAGTAAGTGCGGAATGTGATTCGTCACCCCTCAGAGTGGTACGTTGCTCATTTTATACACACAACGAATGGCTTTTGCATCACAAAGACTAAAATATGCCCTCTACGTAGATCCAAAAAAGCGTACAAAATATAATATGAACCAAAGCACTAAAGGAGAAAATCTAGGGGCCAGGGAGATAGCTCAGCAATGGAAGCGTCTGCCTGGCAGGCACAAGGTCCCGAATCCAATCCCTGGAACTGCAGGAAAAAAGAAAATCTAGAGTATGTATGGTGACGCATACTTACAATTCTAACACTCTGGAGGATGAGGCAGGAGGATTTCTACAAGTTCCAGGCCAGCCTGAGTTATGTAGTGAAACGCTTTCTCAGAAGCCCAACACAAACAGCCACAAAAACAACACCCACACCCCAAAACCAAAACCAAGGGCCAGCCAGATAACTCAGCGGATTAAAGTGCCTGCTTAGGCAGAAACCACAGACTGGGGTTTGATCCCTGGTGAGCGTGCTGAGAAAGCAAATGAGCCTGGGTGTGGTGGCACGCTCGTGTAATCCCAGTGTTTGGGAGGCTGAAAACAGAGGGATCACTACAAGTCCAGTCTGTGTAGTGAAACTGTACAGACCCTGTACTAAAAAAAAAGAAAAAGAACAAAAAAAATCTAGCAGTAAGAAAAACTCAAAACTAAAATTGTAAAGTCACACAGTTTAAGGGACATTGAAGATACAAAAAGTAACTTTGGACTTATCTTCAGGAAAGAAAATACTTTATGAAATTAATATGCATACTGGAGAGATAATTCAGATGAATAAGTGCCCAGCTGGCAAGTGTAAAGTCCTGAGTCTGATTTCCCGTACAAAAAGAAAAACAAGAAAGAAAAGAAAAAAGGTATCATGCAGATGGGAAAATTATGAGAAAGAATGTTGATTCTCTGCAAGTGGCAAAGAAATACCTAGAACAAAACTATTTTATCAGAAGGAATTTCTCATCACAGGCATGAGAATGATATAAGCAGCTGTTTAATAGAAGGGCTTGCACAAGAAATAAATCAAAATGCAAAAAAATAAATGCATAAAAGACAAAAATGTGAAAAGACTTATTAAATTTCCCCATAAATCCATGAAACTCATCAAATTACTAACAGCCTAGTGCCAGGGAGATAGCTCAGTATCACAGTGCCTGCCTGGCACGAGTGAGATTCTGATGATTTCCAGGACCAAAAACCAGTGTGAAAACACCTAATGTGGGCTGGCTATGAGAACTAGGAACTGCTGCCCCCTGGTGGTACTGCAGACGCTGTATAAGATTTGAAAAAAAGTACATAAGACTCCTTGGCTTGCACATCTATGCTGTTTTGTCAAATCTGCTTCCAGGGCACCAAATGAGCATTCCTTGTGGCATTTACACCAGTGACAGGACTCGGCAACCCTACTTTCCCACAGCCATGGAAAACCAATTAAAGTCTTCTAGAGACAAACAGTGGAAACCTCTCAGGAGTAACATGTGCAGCAAAGCAAATAAATCTGGAAAACAATATTTGGTTTTTAAGTAAAGTACAGGGTGAACTCGCATCCCATTGCTGCAGCCCAAACGCAGATGTCCATGAGATGGATGAGTAGCGCAGGGGTTCAGCGTGCACACACTTATCAGCCACTCGGGTCTAGTGTCAGCATCAATAATGTGCATGCAGCTATAGTGTGAAGCCGGAGGCGATAAGCAGGGCCACAGGTGTGCAAAGAAGGTGCAACGGAGTGGTCAAGAACAGCACTGGTGAAACTTGGGTCGAACACTTCATTTTTTTAATGCAATCAATTTTTTAGTAACAAAGATACTAATTTAGCATCGTCAAATATATTTGGCTAAGTCCAGATTTTTTTTAAAAAAGTACCCAGACCCAACACAGCCCGCCGGGTGAGTGAGAACTCCAGGCCCTCAGTGCTAGACACCTTTCCCAGCGCTCTCCAGTCCTGCCCCGCTGCCCCAGACCCAGCACAGCCTGCCCTGTGAGTGAGAACATCCACCATCCTTTTGGAAGCCCTGCAGACCAGTGAAAGCCCATGCCCAGTGAGTGTGTGAGAGAGCTTCTGTGCTCTCCTGTGCTCCCCATACCCCTTCACACCTAGCCCAGGCCTGGCATTCAGGCCTGGGAAGAAACTCTGCAGCTGAAGTCCTTGCCTGAGACTAGGGTCAAAACCATGCAGCTAATCCAGAAGCACAGCATCTTGTCAAAGGGACACAACAGGCTCACCTCCAAGGACAGCAACAGGAAGGTGAGCACAGCAGACAGACCCAAGCCAGGGAAAACTACATGAACTAGAACTTGGTGTAACAATGCCTGAATTTCATAAGGTGCTAAGGTTAGAACTGCACCAAAACTCTACACCAAAAGTCAGAGGTCAGAGCTATAACTCATGATAAGAACAAGGAGTCAAATGCAATCCAGGCCTCGAGCCCACCAATGATAAGTGCAGGACACTAGCTCAGCTAAAATGAATGAATTAACAGAATCAGAAGCAAGGAAACAACAGCAGAAAGGTATAAAGGAATTCAGAGCAGAATTAACGCCTGAAAGAAAAAAAGAAATTTTTGAATACATAGCATCAGAAGTAGCGAATGAAATCCAGAAACATATAGGGGAAACACAATGCCCACCCAGAACAAGCGTACAGAACACTATTCCAGCTGAAACATATGAATTAACAGCATCTCAGGCAAAGAAACAACAGCAAGAAGGTAAAGAGAAACTCAAAGGAGAAATAATTTCTGAAATAAAAAAAAAAAAAGAAATCTTTGAAATCATAGTATCTGAAGTAGAGAATCAATTCCGGATATATATGGAAGAAACCCAATTTGGAAAAAACTCTGAAGTAAAAGAATTAATAACTACCTCTAACGAAGAAATTGACAAAAAAAAAAGAGGAGATTAGAAATATGACAGATTCCTTGAATGAGCAACACAAGAAAGAAACAGATCGCATGAAGCAGAGTCAAAGAGATATAGAACTTAAAATCTCAATCACGAGTCTACAAAACCATTTCAGTAAAAGTGAAGACAGAGTCTCAGATCTGGAAGATGCTGGTTCAGCTTGTGAAAAGGTGAGAAAAGATCTCTTGAAACAACTAGGATACAGGAAAAAATAATCTATGACCTGCAAAATGATGCTAAGATGAACAATGTGAGACTAATAAGCATCAATGAGAAAGGAGTCAACACAAATGATATAAAAAGAATATGGGCAGAAGTAATAGCAGAAAACTTCCCAAATATAAAGAAACAATCTAACATTCAGGTAACTGAAGCACACAGAATGCCAAATAACTTCAACCCAACTAAAAACACACCAAGACATAGAATAGTGAAGATCCCAGAAATCCAACACAAGAATACTACACTGAAAGCTGATAGAGAAGTAGCAGATCACATTCAAAGGAAGACCCATCAGAATTATGGCTGACTTCTGTACACAAATCATGAAGGCAAAGAGAGCATGGAACACAGTACTTCAAGTCCTCTATGAAAACAAATTCCAACCCAGACTACTATACCCTGCAAAACTCTGTTTCAAGTTTGATGGACAAGTGAAATACTTCCATGACAAAGAACAACTAAAGAATTGCACGACGACAAAGCCATACCTACACAGGCTACTGAAAGATGTTCTAGAGAGGGACTGTAATGACCAGAACTCCATTAATGAGAACAGAAGGTATAATAATGTCTGTAAGTATAATATCATGTATGCACCTTCTATGATACCAAAACATTATGAAAACAGTTTGAAATGTATTAATTTATCAAATCCATCTTGTCAAGGTATCTTAAAATTGTCTCATTGATATTTGTACTTCAATAAAACAAAACAAAACAAAAAAGAACAGAAGGAACCTACTAAATAGGGCAAACAAATACAGGACAAAAAGGAGTAAACAACAGCAGGTAAATAACATGACAATCATAAGACAACACATTTCAATTATAACCATCAATGTAAATGGACTCAATTCACCAATAAAGAGAAATAGACTGGCACAGTGGATTGGGAAACAAAATCCAACAATATGCTGCATACAAGAAACACACTTAACTCAAAAGGACATTCATAGGCTTAAAGTTGAAGGATGGAAAACAATACTTCATGCCTCAGCACCGCAGAAAAAAGCAGGGGTAGCAATCTTGTTCTTAGACAGTCTCAACTTCAAACCAAGAATGATCAAACAAAATAAAGAAGGCCACTATGTAGTGGTTAGAGGAAGAATTCAACAGGAAGAGGTAACACTCATAAATACATATGCACCAAACACGGGAGCACCCAACTATGTAAAACAAATCTTAATGGACATGAAAAAGCTAATATCCAATACCACAATCTTAACAGGAGACCTAAGTACACCCTTACCCCACAAAGACAGGTCAACTAGACAAAAAATTAGCAAAGAAGTAGTAGAACTGAACCAGAACCTGAAACAAATGGACTTGGTGGACCTATATAGTGTTCCACCAAACCACAGCTGAATGCACATTTTTTCAGCTGCACATGGGTCATGCTCTAAAATAGACCACATACTAGTCCATAGGTCATGCTTAAGTATATGCAAGAAAACAGAAATTATCCCATGCATATTATCTGACAACAGAGCATTTAAACCAGAAATAAATGACAAAAGAAACCAGCAAAAGCCCCTAAATACATGGAAATTAAACAACACCCTACTCAGCAATCAATGGGTCACAGATGAAATCAAACAAGAAATTCAACAATATCTACAATTCAATGAAAATTCAACCACAACTTATCGGTATTTATGGGATGCGATGAAAGCAGTTATGCAAGGGAAGTTCATAGCTATGAACTCACACATTAGGAAAACAGAATGGGAACAAATAAACACACTAAAGAGATACCTCCAACATCTAGAAAAGAGCAAGCCAAACCAAGAGCCCAAAGACAAGAAGAAATCTTAAAAGATTAGAGCAGAAATTAATTCAATTAAGATGAAGAAAACAGTTCAAAGAATTAATGAATCAAAAAGCTGGTTCTTTGAAAAACTAAATAAAATTGATAATCCACAAGCTAACCTCATCAAAAAGAGGAAAGAAAACATTCAAATACAAGCAATAAGGAACGAAAAGGGTGTAATCACCACACACCGAGTGGAAATTCAGAGGATCATCAGTAGCTATTTTGAGAATAGCTTACACTTACTTACACTCACAGAATAGAAGACACAGATGAAATGGACAGATTCCTAGAAAGGTACAAATTACCAGTACTGAATCAAGAAGATATAACAACTCTCAGTAAGTCAATAACAGCCAATGAAATACATAATATAATAAAAAGTTTAAAGACAAAGAAAAGTCCAGGTCCTGATGAATTCACAGTTGAATTCTACAAGAAATTTACAGAAGATATAATCCCTACACTCCACAAACTCTTCAATGAAATTGAAAAGGAAACAGTTTTCCCAAAATCATTCCTGGAGACAAATATTAGACTGATACCAAAACCAAGGAAAGACACAACTAAAAAAGAGAACTACAGGTCAATCTCACTCATGAACATAGATGCAAAAATCCTCAATAAAATCCTAGCAGACAGAATACAGCAAATCATCAAGATGATCATACACCATGACCAGGTAGAATTCATCTCAGGAATGCAAGGATGGTTCAATATTCGCAAATCTATAAATGTAATACACTATATCAATAGAGCAAA